>JAGVSP010001718.1:0-37912 GCA_022494985.1 Micrasema minimum
TAATCTGAGCTCTGCACAAAAAATACTACAATTACAAAACAAAAATCAACAAATCGCGTTTCTCAGTAGCGCATAGCAACAGCACTTTTGCCTAAGTGGTCTAAATAATTAACAGCTGGGCTTGCATACGATGCAACGGGTAAAGTGCATAGAAAAGTAGAAGAGAATTATAAATAAGTGTTATTTAAAAAACTTTGGCTCAAGTATTTAAATTAAGGAAGCATTAACCCTTTTACTGAGTGGTTTAATATTATTTCCTTTATGCTTGGTACTAGTTGAGGGGTGTGATTAACAGATGAATGTTCTTCGGCGTTGTTGCAGTAAAAAAAGGTTTTTTTATCTACGGTCGGCACGAGTCGACTTGTTTTCTTTACAATATTTGACAAATTTATCACTCTCGGTATTCGGAAAGGTTTACTGGCGCGACGCAGGACACATGTTGTAAACTAGGCCTGGAGCTCAATCACAGATAACTATCGACGAAGTTAAAAACGTGCTAACCACGTGCTAACGCTAACCATTTGACCGATCACAATGAACATACGTTCTTACAACGTTCATCATACCACGGTCGCGTTACCATAGATGAAGGTACAAAAAATATCGTGGCTAAACGTCAAACGTCAAATCAAGAAAGTCAACGCGCGTGTCGGATTGTTTATTATGTCGACTGCTTTTCTCAATATTTGGCTTGCCGATCGCCGGCTAAATGCAATACGGCACTCGAGAAATATTGAAAGAAGATATGTGCGAGATTCAACCAATCCTCTTGAAATGAGCGAAGTTGAATTTCGTACGTTATTCAATCTCGGGAAATGGCTCGCGACTTGATGCGCTCGTTTTTCTAAGAAAAAAAGTGCGTAGAACGTCTTGTAAAAACGTAAATATTTTGAATTTTGACATTTAATATTAGGTGTTGCCAAGCATCAGGTTAAAATGTGGCAATATTAAAAAATAATCCCGATCGATAACTTTTAACGCGTGTTCCATTGTGATCGCGAAAACGTTAAACATCCATGGTAAGAAATCGTTATCACGTCGGTTATTACCGCGTCGATAGTGATCTGTGATCGAGCTACTGGCCTCCGATCCTGGACGGGTTTCGATAAATTTATCGATATGTAAAATAAAAAACTACTACATGTATACGTATTAACATTTTTTTAAAACTTGTCGATTACCAGTTGATTAAGTGTTGATAGGTATTGTAGTTGAGATATAACTCTCAGCCGCGGTATTCTGTGACTAGTGACAGGACTTCTGCGCATACGAATCGAGTACAAAATCGGATGCGCAGTAATTCGACAAAAGTATCAGAATCGCTCGGCAGTCGTAGTACGTAATAGGTATATTGTATCTTCAACTGTAATTTAAACATGGAGTAACAAAACTCGTAGTACAACCCGAAAACTGGTGAATCTATATCATATTTGGAGTCGAATGTGTACTTTAATATAACTTTTAAATCTGAGCTTAAAATTATTTTTTTTTCCTTCTCTAAATGTTTCATAAGTAGGTACCTACCGCAGATTAAGTAATTCTTGTGAAAATGCGGTTTTTTAATTTTTTATCTTTATGGATAGTATTATTTTAACTAAGTAAATTAAATTTGATAACAATAATTTGTTTAAAAATATCGAAAAAAAAAACTTCCTACTCAATGTTCTCTAAAACTATGGGTCAAATAAAAAAAAAATCTACAAAATCGATTCCAAATATGATGTAGATTCACTGGTTTCCCGCTTGTACTTATTATTATTATGAATAATTTAAATAGCGCCCTTAAGGTATATTTATAATACGGAAACGGCGCTATATAAATTATCCATAACAATATTAATAATAATAATAATAGCGCCGTTTTTGTATAAATGTACCTTAAGGGCGTTGAGATACGACTTTAACATTCACGCGTTATTTATTTATTTATTTATTTTTACCACCTCAACAGGCTAGGAGGCCCAATTACAGAGGGGAACAACGTCACAAAAAACCCAGGCTTGAGAAAAATCACTTTTTGATTTTTTGAGTTCTCACCGGGAATCGAACCCGGAACCTCCGCATCGTGAGTCCAGCGTCTTAGCCATTACGCTACGGAGGCCGCCATTCAAGCGCCCACGAGGTATATTTATACGAAAACGGCGCTATATAAAATATCCATAATAATAATAATGTGTTGAGTCAATTAAATTAATAAACGGTAACTTTGATTTTGTTAATATTTAATATGGTGTTGGATTTAAGATGGTGTTAAATTTGTATCGGCACGGTCCAAGTCCCTTGAGGCAAATCTTTGATCCTCGGTCACTTTTCTTGACAGGACACCCAGAACCAGGTGTCCTTGTTTATTCCTGACGTATTGTTTGGCAGGACCCGTCTAACAGTTGTAACAATGACCCGTGTATTGTTATGTTGGAGTTACCGCCTCCTTGTCCTAAACCGACCGCATTCGTGACTAAACGCTGCACCCAAGTTCACAGCGTTTAGTCTTAATATATTATGGCTTAATTTATCCTAATCATCTAGATATTTGATTTTATAAAAACATTTTTTGTCTTTGCATTTTAGAATTAAATAATCATTTTTAAAACATGACGAAAATGACTTTAAACGTGATTTACTTAAAACGCACTTTTTAGGGTTACAGCGTTTGGTCAATCTAGGGGTCTTGGTGTCGACAGCCGACATCTTGTAGCTAACATCTGCCTTTCTTCCTATTATTCTGATCCCACTTTTGACTTACCCCACTAAATTGGTAAATGATTCACCACTTACTGGGATAAGTTATAAAGGACCGTTTTTGTATAAAATCACCTCAAGGGCGCTTTACTTAATAGGCCTAATATATATCACAATTTTTTCTGTAAACGCAAAAAAATCAACAAAAAATTACAATACCATCTGTGCAATCCGTTCGTAAATCGGATAATGAATAAGCGAGATACGATAATTTAAAGTTAGGCATTTGTAAGAAATGCAATCCATGACGATACAGTAGGTATCTATTTATGATTTAGATCCCCAGGAACGACTTAGGTAATAATAAATTTCTATCTGAGAATCAAGCCTCATCTTTAACAATCATCGTTATTCAGAAGATGTAGGTATTTTAGTGATTTTTGGACTCAATTTAGTGTATTATGTCTCCAACTTATTTTATTTTATTATAATAATTACAATGATAAATATATCAAATATTATAAAAAATATCGATGGGGAAAAAACATTTACATGTGACCTACCGATCTTTTAATTAATCCATACTTGAAAAAATCGTTTTATTTTTTGACCTACCTACCTACCTAACCTAACTACCTAACCTACCTAACCATCACGCCATTTCTCCGAAAGGGTAGGCAGAGAGGATAGAACGCCACACCACTCTGTCCTGGCATACTTATCTTGCTTCCTCCACATTCATACATCTTCTCATGCACGCACGTCGATTATTCCGACTTCTTACATGCCCACTTTCAAGCACTTGTTTCACTTGATCCTACCATGTCTTTCTCGGCCTTCCTCGACTTCTACATCCAGGGACAGTCGCATCATATATTTCTTAGCCGTTCTTTCATCATCCATTCGCTCTACATAACCGAACCAACGTAAAAGGCCTTTCTTAATTTTGTCGACAATGCTTATCTCAGCCTTGCATTCTGCTCTAATTTCATTAGTGCACCTATCATAATATAGTTTTACCACACATTCGCCTGAGAGATCGCATTTCAACTGAATTAAATCTACTTTTATCCTTATTTTTCCAACTCCATGCTTCGCTTCCATACATAAGGGTTGGTACCAGTTTTTGAAATACAAATAAATACCTGCCCTAGTCTATGACCTATCCTGAATTCAAGTAATCTTGAAATTTAACAGTTTGTAAAATGACTTGAGTACAGTGACGGTTTTACATTTGAACAACACAATTAATAGTAGTAAACTTGCTTTTCTTCGCGTTACTGACATGGTTTCAGCGACATCTATGTGTATAGAAGTTACCTTACTCCCTTACCTTTTTTCATTAAAAAGAAATCCATGCAATCTTATGATATTTGCACATACATATTTCAATTTGTAATTATTATTATTATTTGATAATTTATTAAGCTGTACATTCGATATTCTTTATAAATTACATTTCCAATTTATGAATAAAAGATCTGAGACAACGATTATTAAAGAAATGATATTAAATCTATACGTAGGCGAAGTACTGAACCCCAATTCGTCTTGCAGCTTCAAAGCGCATGGACGGATGGAATTTCAGCTTCACCCACATACAAATTAAATTGTATTTTACTAGAAACGCGATACTAATGACATTCTAATTCTACTGATAGCAGATAGAGTCTAGAGTCCAGGTCGACTTGCAGCTACAGAGCGCATGGACTATTGGAATGCCAGCTTCCATCTGATATCAGTAATTGGGGTTAATGATTTTACGAAAAAGTTTGGTAGTTTTGAAACATTGGGGCAGAATTACAATATACATATATATTTTTATCCTAACTACATAATATGTAAATACTATTTCCAATAAAGCCAAAAGCGGCTTGTGCTTGAAAATAGGAATCGAGTCGTGTCGTGTGAAGATTCGAACCGAGGCGCGAGGATATATCTAATTATACAATCTTGTCGTAAATATCAAAACATAAATGAGTTTTCATGATAGCTGGGATACATGACAAACACTTCTTTTCGACAAGAATTCACCAGAAGGGGCTTTTCTATACAAATTTTCTAAAAATATACGCTTCCTAGGCTTAATTTCATAACACAGCTTATTATCAAACTTCAGCACCATATTATTTAAGACTTCAGCAATAGCGCCGTTTATCGTATAATTATACCTCAATGGATAATTTATTATAACTCAATTTCTGAGTAGAGTGAATGAAAAAATACCATTATCAAAATCAAAATAATCAAAAAATTAGAGAACATATTTGGGTCTTAAGTTTCTTTCGAAACATCACTTCACTCTCACAGTTGCGCACTTCTGGTGGGAGGGCATTCCAAGCCACAGGGCCCGCAACCGCAAAAGCGCGCTCTCCGAATTTTGTGCGCTGATTACGGATCGGTACTAAAACCCTGCCTATAGCTGTAGATGTACTTGATCGAAGTGTGAGACGTCTCTCAGCTGGTTCATCTGGAATGCAAAGCTCTTTTAATAAAGACTTAGGTCAATACACGAAACGTGTGACGTAGGTGTTTAGTGATGACGTAGATGCCTATTACTGACGCAGTGAGTGACCAAGTGGGTAACTAGACACCTCTGACACGGTAGTATTTTTCAAGTATGGAATGTGTTCGAAGGTAATTTAGGTTCCAAAAATGCGTTGGGCTCTCGTTGGGCTTCTTTTTTAAAACTTAAATTTGATCCGACAGCTGTTTTGTCTACTGGGTCATTGTCATGTCCGTGTCTCCCACATACCTAAGTAACTCAAATTTCAAAAAACCATAATTAAATTAAACTAAAAAAGTACGAGGACTCAGTATTTTCATCCACTTCGCGAGGACATCGACTTAACGCAACCTCAAGATTGGTAATCGCCCCGAAAATGATAAATAAAAGAAACGGCATGCAATAAATTACAAAACCACATCATTTTGTTGATATGTTGGTGTGTTTTTGTATGCATTTCGTGGTTTTGGACAGCAATTTGATGGGACGTGACGTTTTGTGATAATCCTGCAAATGATCAGATGAGGAGACATTGGTACAAAAAATGATCTTTGGAGATCACAGCATCTGCTTAGGGTTGCCACCCTAAAAGTTTTTTATGTAAGGTCCACGACCTAGGGGCTTCAGGTATTTGTCAGGGTCATAATAAATTTACGCTATGTTGGCACATAGCGATACACAAATTCAGTTATTTATTGGACAATTCATAGAGCATCATTTTTGTGATACATCACCTCAAGAGTGCTGTACAATTATTATATTTAGATGTTAAATATGTAATATGTACATGTTGTTTTCACGAAAAATTAATTGCCCCAAGCAGGGACGCAATCAATACGGTAACTAACAGTTAGACATAAATATTATATTGAAGTGTGTAGGTATCTCTAGTAATAGAATTAATAAGAAGCGTGGTGTTGGAAAAAGAAGGATGAAAGTAGACTGAATGCTGTTAAATGCGATCTCTCAGGCGAGTGTGTGGTAAGACTATGTATGGCAGGTGTACAAATTTCGAAATTAGAGCAGAGTGCAAGGCTGAGATAAGCATTATCG
Source organism: Micrasema minimum (assembly GCA_022494985.1). Lineage (NCBI taxonomy): Eukaryota > Metazoa > Arthropoda > Insecta > Trichoptera > Brachycentridae > Micrasema > Micrasema minimum. Next base: position 6,239 of record JAGVSP010001718.1, read on the forward strand.
ACAAAATTAAGAAAGGTCTTTTACGTTGGTTTGGTCATGTGGAGCGAATGATGATGAAAGAACGAATGGAAGCCGAGGAATGAAAGATGACAAGTACGACAAGTAAAAAGTGGACATGTGAAAAGTCGGAAAAAGCATGTGCATGAGAAGATGTATGAATGTAGAAGCAAAGGAAGTATGTCAGGACAGAGTGGTATGGCGAGAAATGGCATGGCATGAGGCCAAGTACGACAAAATTAAGAAAGTCTTTTACATGTAGAGCGAATGGATGTGGAACGGCATGCGAACTGTGCCTGGATGTAGAAGTCGAGGAAGGCCGAGAAAGACATGGCATGATCAAGTAAAACAAGTGCTTGAAAGTGGGCATGTAAGAAGTCGGAATAATCGACGTGCGTGCATGAGAAGATGTATGAATGTGGGGAAGCAAGAGAAGTATGTCAGGACAGAGTGGTATGGCGTTCAATCCTCTCTGCCTACCCCTTCGGGGAAATGGCGTGATGGTTAGTTAGTTAGTTAGTTATAAATAGGCCAATTTATATAGCGCCGTTTTAATGAAACATTATCGTAATAGCGCGGGCGTAACTTAGGTCTAATAGAATTTTATAAAAAAAAAAAAGAAAGATTAAACAGTATTAAAGACACAATAAATTTACAAATTTGAATTAGTTTTCTATTTGATACTAAAAACTAGGTTGGTAGGAAAAAATTGCCACTTGAAAATAAACCCGCAAATTTGCCTACGCCATATTGTAAAAAATGATGAATAAATAAAATTAATCATAATATTTTGGCAACCCTGTATGCGGGTTCACTACACACATCCATACACCATACACCATGCACCAGAGGCACAGGGTGCATACAAAATACTATACAAACTTAGGAGTTAGGCAGCCACACAATATTATACCATACCTCTCTACAGGGGAGGGGTGAGCGTGTGTGTGTGTAGTCTGACGCCGCCTTTGTGGGTGTGGGTGGTTGTATTGGCTACCTCCAACAAAGGAAATAATGTGGGTACCTACTACCTACTGATACACGGAACCCTTTTGCTAAGTACGTCACAAACGTTGAGGTATCGTCAATTACGACGGTTGAATAAGTAAAACCATTGCGATTAACAATGATTGAATTATCTAAAATATCTTAACTGAGATGAAGAAGTTTTTTATTGGGAATATGGATATTGAAGCCTTTCCAGAACGACTCGGGTTTTTCAGCCATTTGACACAATTTTCCCCATTTTTAAATTTTTATAATTTATTTATTCAATTTTATTGATTGATACGGCGTTCATTGTATTTCTATAGAATAGGTGGGTAAGTATATCAAATAAGTAACGCATAAGATTTAGAGCAAGAAATTAGAGCAGAAGTGCAAGGCTGAGATAAGCATTATCGACAAAATTAAGAAAGGTCTTTTACGATGGTTCGGTCATGTAGAGCGAATGGATGATGAAAGAACGGCTGAAAAAATATATGATGCGACTGTGCCTGGATGCAGACATCGAGGAAGGCCGAGAAAGACATGGCATGATCAAGTAAAACAAGCGCTTGAAAGTGGGCATGTAAGAAGTCGGAATAATCGACGTGCTTTCATGAGAAGATGTATGAATGTGGAGGAAGTAAGAGAAGTGTGCCAGGACAGAGTGGTGTGGCGTTCTATACTCTCTGCCTACCCCTTCGGAGAAATGGCGTGATGGTTAGTTAATTAGTAAGTTAAGATTATTTGTTATCTTAAATATTACCTTCCCTTATTTGCACACAATGGTGCATTGGCACACCAAGTGCAGTGTGTCTTGATCATTTTACAACATGAAGGTATGATAAACTTACATATTTTTCCAACCTTTCTAACCTAATAGATAACTATTACAATCTCTAGGTTCTATGTTCAACATGTTTCCTAATTTATGCATAATTATTTTTATATGAAAGTATTTCAAGCAATGATATTAATGCTTACACATTTCTTGATTTTATTATCTACTTGTGTTCACAAGACCAAAAGCGTTTTGTGTCAGAACACCCTTAACTTAGTAAACGATAGTCCAATGTTCGCACTTAATCGCTTATAAATTCTATATTTACTACGATTTTTGTATGCTCGTGTTAATCATCAAATATACTTATCTCATTCTCTCCCACATTCATACAAACCTTAAAACCACCGTCCCTTTCTGTAAAATACACTTTTTATAGCGGTGTAGCGACTTATAATTAAGCACGACACAATGATATGGAAGTGAAACACATAATGGCTTGTGATAAAGATGGGTTTACATCTGACATTTATGATTTTAAGTAAACTGGTGAGATTTTTAAAAAACTAAAGTATTATTGTTTTATTACTTACATTGTTATTTCTTCATTATTGGTTTTATTTGAAAACGTAAGCAGCAGAAGACGTTGACACTGATTTTAAAGTTACACAGGGTTAATAAAAATGTGCCAAATTTATTACTTATGTCTTGATAAAATTTGTTTTTTTTATTGAATTTAAGTAGAGAATTTGATTGTTTTATGGTTTTATGCATACTTAGTAAAGCATATACTGAGTAAAAATAATTAAATAAATACTAAGGATTAGTATTAATTTTAATTTAAGTATATATTATATCTCTTCCAAGCGTTTATTTTACTTTTGACACATAGGCGCCCATAAAGTTTCGTAATTATTGACAGGCAACGTATTATTGACATAGACCAAAAAATGCAATACTTCATGCTTTTTTCTTTACGATAGTGAAGCACAAGTTCTTTAGCTCCGATATTTATCGATATCAATGTTTATTGAGCGTACTTATGCAACGAGGATTATTCAAGTTGATTTTTTCCATGAAAAATTATAAAATATGACTTAAATTAAACCTTTTTTGTTTTTTTTATTTGTTTGTGCGACACAGAATTTCTCAATTTACATTACGACAATAAAATAGTCCTATGCATATTTTGGGTTTTCTGTAGCTCCTGCACCCGATGACAAACTCCAATTAAGGTGTTTATCGGGACTGTATTTAAAGTTTCTTTTGTGTATTTTTTGTAAATATTTTTATTGAATAAAGACTGTTAAAAAAAAAGTTTTACGACAACGCTTTCATAATATAAACTCTGCTTTAAACGTCTGGGTATGTTTATAAACTACAAAATGTTGAGCAAAAATAAAATGTAAATGTGTTAAATTGATTAAAACTTCTTCATAAATAAAGTCGATTTTTATGAGAAATCGATTCGGTAACGCATTAGGACATCCCTAATCGATACACAATCGAGCTGTCAAAAGTAAAATAAACGCTTGGAATTGGTATAGTGAGTTGTAGAATATTTCATCCTTCTATGAAATGTATGAATTTTTGCAGTAAGTTTTCCACATACTTATTAAATTTAATTCTGAATTCTGAGTACTTACCACTGAAATAGATTGCACCAAATCTAGAACAAAGTAAAACTACTACTACTACTAACTGTCTCTTATCCGAACCCAATTGTGCATAGGGCACTGCTTTGATATATCAGGTGAATGGAATTTGGATAATTTTTTACATAAAAGCAAGATGATCAGTCTTGCGCTTCAGTGCCAGTCGAAGGTAAACAATGTAAAAGACTTCCTGTAATTTAACACGAATAAAATAAATCAATTATTCATGTTCGTACAAAAATACGATAGTAAGAATATTGAAAAAAAATCCGTATTGAATTTGAATAAATAAATAAATCAGTATAATTATTGCATTTAAAATACCAGACCAGTATTATTTAACAGAACTCCATAAGACATTTTATTTTAGAGAGCTCCGTAACATACATAACGGAATATCGATTATGGTTCTGTTTTAGCACGAGTTTATATATTTTATGTTGTGACAGCTGTTTTGCCTTGTTAGGGAATTTTCAAATTAACTGTCTTAACTCACAATCAGTAATGTGAAACAACGAAAATAAATAAATATAAATAACTAACTAACTAACCATCACCAGGAGCTCAATCACAGATAACTATCGACGTAGTTAAAAACGTGCTAACCACGAGCTAACGCTAACCATTTGACCGATCACAATGAACATACGTTCATACCACGTTCGCCGTCGCCGAGCATTGCCGAGCGTTGCCGAGCACCATAGATGATAATAAATTTCGCGGCCAAACGTCAAATCAACGCGCGTGTCGGATTGTTTATTATGTCGACTGCTTTTCTCAATATTTGGCTTGCCGAACGCCGGCTAAATGTAATACGGCACTCGAGAAAGATTGAAAGAAGATATGTGCGAAGAAGATATATCTCGGGAAATGGCTCGCGACTTGATGCGCTCGTTTAATAATCCCGATCGATAACTTTTAACGCGTGTTCCATTGTGATCGCGAAAACGTTAAACATCCATGGTAAGAAATCGTTATCACGTCGCTTATTACCGCGTCGATAGTGATCTGTGATCGAGCAACAGAGTGGATAGAACGCCACACCACTCTGTCCTGGCACACTTTCTACGCTTCCTCTATTCATACATCTTCTCATGCACACGCACGCCGCGCCAAATATACTCACTTTTCACATAGGTACCTATCCACTCACAGGTACTTATTGTACTTTAACGTGTCTTATTGTACTTAACATGTCTTATTGTACTTAACATGTCTGATTGTACTTAACATGTCTTACTGTATCTAACATGTCTTATTGTACTTAACATGTCTTATTGTACTTAACATGTCTTATTGTACTTAACATGTCTTATTGTACTTAACATGTCTTATTGTACTTAACATGTCTTATTGTACTTAACATGTCTTATTGTACTTAACATGTCTTATTGTACTTAACATGTCTTATTGTACTTAACATGTCTTATTGTACTTAACATGTCTTATTGTACATGTACTTATTGTACATGTACTTATTGTGCTTAACCATGCCATGTCTTTGTCGCCCTTCCTCGACTTTACATATAATCACAATTGCATTATAACTTCTTTTAGCCGTTCTTTCATCACTATTTCGCCCTAAATAACCGAACCATCGTAAAAACCCTTTCTTAATTATGTAGATAATATCTATGTAAAAAAAATGTATTTAGTATGATTTTTAAAAACAAAACTATTACAGTTACAAGTCCGATGTAAACCAGCCTTTAGTGTGGAATTATGTTTCAGTAAAATGTGCCGACTGAATTAGTAAACACCAGTTGATTATCATTTAGAAACTGTTAAAATGAACCCAATTTACGTATAATTAGGGTTTATTTTCCCGTGTTTCGTTATTGAAGCCTGCTTGAGAATATTGGTTTAACTTACACCTACATAAATTTAGATACCAAACTGAGAAAATTCGAGAAAAATTATGTATTCTAATACCTAAATTAATTAGCAATAACGCTTATCAATTTCATATCATAATTCTTAGCAGTAGAGGATTTTATTCTTTATTCTTTCCCTTATCCACATCCCATGGTGCATAGGGCAGTGCATTGGTACACAAAGTGCAGTGAATCTTGATAATTATTTTTTACGTACCTACAATGTAACTTAACCTGGTTACATAAGGGAATATGATCAGTCTTAGACTAGGGAAGTGTGTCAGGACAGAGTGGTGTGGCGTTCTATCATCTCTGCCTACCCCTTTGCTTCGGGGAAATGGCGTAATGGTTAGTTACACTTTAGCGTCAGTCCAAGGTATCACACATGAATATCTAAGTTCGACCACATCACTCCACTGCTAAAGAAACTGCACTGGCTGCGCTTTCCACAAAGGGTAGAATACAAACTCTGTTGGCTAATGTACAAAGCCATGCATGATGCCGCTCCAGAGTATTTAAAAGAACTAGCTGAAAGACGTCTCACACTTCGATCAGCTACATCTACAGCTATAGGCAGGGTTTTAGTATCGATCCGTAATCAGCGCACAAAATTTGGGGAGCGCGCTTTTGCGGTTGCGGGCCCTGTGGCTTGGAATGCTCTCCCACCAGAAGTGCGCAACTGTGAGAGTGAATTGATGTTTCGAAAGAAACTTAAGACCCAAAATATGTTCTCAAAATCTTTTGATTAATTTTGATAATAATTGTATTTTCTACTTATAAATTGAGTTTTCATTCACTTTAAATTTCTCATTAAATTCAATATTTGAAGCGCCCTTGAGGTATATTTATACAAAAACGGCGCTTTATAAATTATCCATAATAATAATAATTAATATAAAAATCACATGAAATAAATATTTCATGTCGACCCCCTACGGGAATCGAACCCGCGACCTCATGCACTGTATCCAAATACGCAACCCCTAAAAAAATGTATTTTCTGCACATTAAGCACCTGCATCACTAATATCTGGGGATCTCAGTGGTGTAACGCCATGTTGCATCACCAACCCCGAGTAAACTTTTTAGCACAGATCTGCATAGGACAGCGAAATATGTAAATACCTGGTGATGGATATCGTCCTCCGGACTCCGGAGATCAGCATTCTTCCCGTGCTGAGTCAGCGCTTCCAAGAGCGGATCCCACGCCCAAATTATACAGGGATCAGTTTTTCAATTCACTTGGTTTAAAAATCTCAATTTAAAACAACCGTATTTAAAAAAATCGTCGTACAAACAATAACTACACATTTATCCAAAGTACCTTTTATTTTTGTAAATAAATATTATTTTTGCGTTTATTTGTGTAGTAACGTAAACTGCTAGGTACTTACTTTCCCTTATCCGCACCCAATGGTGCATAGGGCACTGCATTGGTAAACCGAGTGCAGGGAATCTTGATAATTTTTGCCCAGTAGAATGTGCGCTTTAAAAGTGAAGCAAATAAAAAATAAATATCGAAATATGGCTAAATCAAATCGAGGTAAAAATTCAAAATTATAGCAAATTGCAGACATGAATAATTATCCACAATTTAATTTTGGATAAAATATTTGTATAAATAACCATAATCCAACAAACGTGACCTGCGTGATTCACAGCAGAATGTGTGATTAATGAGGAATTTTCTGTCCAGATATTGGTTCCTATACAACTCTCGTGTTTAAAATGGACGCGTTCATTAAAGTAGCATCCAAATATTTTGTATTGAACCTTTCCCTAATTATCTAGCATCTAGCTAATAGGCGAACGATATAAGATGCGTTTTAAAGAAACATATTGCATCACGACAGGGTGGTGTCTTATTCAATCTCTGTGAATACCTAATAATAATAATAATAATAATAATAAGAAGTTTTTTATTTAGCATCATCTTTGATATAGTACATAAAAATAAAATAAAATAATAATATAAATTTAAAACAAAATAAAATAAAATAGAATAACGTGCCAAAATAAAATGAAAAAAACTATAAATAAAATAAAATAAAACAAAATTGGGTTAAAATTCTTTAAAATAAAATAAAATAAAATAAAAAAGATAAAAATGTGGTCAAGGTGGTCGAAAATTTAAAGTTTTCGACCAATGCTTCAGGAGTGGGCCGTCCGCGAACAGCAGCGCGGCTTGGACCATCCCACTCCTGCACCCAAACAGCCGACTCCTAAAGTTGGCCACTTTAAAAGCACACCGTGGCTTCAAAGGAGTTTATTCCTGAGATAGCAAACATACCGGAAGCACTGCAGAACCTTGGTAAGCGGTTCAGTATTCTAAAGGCATTATTATACTGCACTCTTATTGCACTCCAGCTTGCTGCTGAGTATTGACACCAGCTTTCACAAGTGTACATGGGCGTGCAGTAGTCAGTAGTAGTAGTAGGGCGTGCAAAGTCCTAAACAGCAGTAAAATACTTTTTTTTCCATTTCCTCGAGTAGTTATCTAATAATAAATTGTAACCATTGTACATTTTAGCAAGATCGTAATATATTTTAATTAGGATCAAAAAATTAGGACAAAATCAAGCTAACTCCACTGCTAAAGAAACTGCACTGCGCTTTCCACAAAGGGTATAATACAAACTCTGTTGGCTAATGTACAAAGCCATGCATGATGCCGCTCCAGACTATTTAAAAGAGCTTTGATGAACTAGCTGAAAGACGTCTCACACTTCGATCAGCTACATCTACAGCTATAAGCAGGGTTTTAGTACCGATCCGTAATCAGCGTACAAAGTTTGGAGAGCGCGCTATTTTGCGGTTGCGGGCCGTGTGGCTTGGAATGCTCTCCCACCAGAAGTGCGCAACATGTGAGAGTGAAGTGATGGTTTCGAAAGAAACTTAAGACCTATATGTTTTCAAAATCTTTTGATTAATTTTGATAATGGTATTTCCTATTCAGAAATTGAGTTTTCACTCACTTAAAATTTCCCGAGCCGTTAAATTCAATATTTAAAGCGCCCTTGAGGTATATTTATACGAAAACGGCGCTATATAATTATCCATAATAATAATAATAATAATAACATAATATCAGGACACATTGATATTCTTTCAAGGGTGCAAAATAATATTTATATATTTGTAGCCCTATTTTAGCCAGGATAATGTTATTTACTTTCTTACTTTTCCTTAACCAGGCGACCAAATACCACCCTGGGATGTAGTGTCGAGAAAGAAGAAGTTTTATCGCTCAAATTCCTATATTTTTGAAAATAGAACATTATTTATCTGTATTTTCACACTGTGACTTTTTATCTAAGCAACAAAACGTTTTTATAAAGCATGTTCTTAAAATATAATATAAATCCTATACACATGTGTAACAAAACTCGACGTACAAGCGGGAAGTTGACTGAGAAGTTTTGCAAATTGGGTTCTTCTTATTTTTTATTTTTTATTTAAAAAAATTGAATGAAAAATTACAATATCCAGGGAATTTTTTTAAATTTTAACGATGTCATATGAATTTTCTAGCGCGGTTTAAAATAGCACTTTTTCAAATCGCTCGCAAAATCCTCCATTTGGCGCGCATGCGGTGTGACGTCACAGCAATATTGCTATAGGTGCTCACTACGGAATTAATTTCACGCCTTTCACGGTGGACGGGATGACGTCATTAGCCAATAACAGGCGTTAAAAATCATTCGTATTTTTCGTGTTTTTAAACATAAATTTATAAATGAAAACAAAATGTTTGATCATTGTGTTTTATATCGTTGGAATTGTTAAAATTTACTTTAAATATTTATAACGTTTTCAAGGGTTTTCATGCTATCGGGAAGAACCCTATTGTTATTAAATATAATTTATTTAGTCAAATTAATAGTACCTATCCATAAATAAACCAAATTAAAAAACCGTATTTTATTATGATAAGAATTTGTGTAATTTTACTTAATCTGAGGTACTAATGAAACCTTTTATGAGAAGAATTTTATTTTATTTTTTATATTCAGATATTACACAATCGACTCCAAATATGATGTAGATTCACCAGTTTTCGAGTTGTACTACGAGTTTTGTTACTCCATGTATTTAATTTTTTAAACTTGACAAATTGAAGCTTCAGAAGTAAACAAGGTACAAATAAGTATTAAGGAGCATCATGTTAAGTTAAAAAAATTAGGAATCTAAAAAATTAACAAGTCAATGAGCGACATTGACAAAAAGCTTACAAACATCAAGAGAAGTTAGTTTTACTCACTGAATTATGTCACTGAATAAAAAAATATTAACAAGTAAACTAACATTTTTTTCTCTCCATGTGAATACTAATATCTTTACATTAAGTCTCTGTCATTTCTTGTTTTTTCAGGATCATACTAAACGAGTTGTCATACAGGGCAGATATAAAAGGGACAGGGAGATAGGCTTTGCTTTGTGTGGGTAAGAGATGGCGATATCCACACTGGGTGCGAGAGGGAAAAGAGCGGATATAGAGGCTTATCGATTTTCCATATGAAAGAGTGAGCAAGGAATACAAAGGACCCCATTTGGCGTTTGAGGATATGCCGTATCTGATTTTGGAATTGGAGGTAAAAATAATGAAATTAATGAAATATGGAACCCAAAATGCAAAATAGACATGTTCTTGTAGCTATTGGAAATATTTATTTTATTTTACTTAACATTCCGAAAAATATTTTATAGGAAAAGAAAACATTTTGTAAGTACAGAAAGTATAAAAGATGACGAGAATTTTATGATTTAGTTTAAGGAGAGGAAAGCAAAATGATAAAATATGTATGTACCTTTGTTCTTTGTTTATAAATCAAGATACACATGTGTATAAATAAAAAAATTAACGCCAAGTTCTTAATAAATTATTTTGTTTTTCATCTGTAAAATCTACGAAATGTGAGTTAAGATAAAATGGCCAGAAAAAATATACTACACAAATTTTTTCATAGGTAGATAGTATAATTTATCATCTTGCCCTCGTGTAACTAACTATCAAGATTCACTGCACTTGGTGTTCCATGCAGTGCCCTATGCACCATAGGTGTAGATAAGGGAAAGTAGTTGTAGTTTACAAATGATTGAATCCATGCATGATCATGATGCCGCTCCAGAGTATTTAAAAGAGCTTTGCATTCCAGATAAACTAGCTGAAAGACGTCTCACACTTAGATCAGCTCCATATACATCTATAGGCAAGGTTTTAATACTGATCCGCAATCAGCGCACAAAATTTTGGGAGCGCGCTTTTGCGGTTGCGGGCCCTATGGCTTGGAATGCTCTTCCACCTGAAGTGCGCAACTGTGAGAGTGAAGTGATGTTTCGAAAGAAACTTAAGACCCACATGTTCTCTAAATCTTTTGATTATTTATTTATTTTATTTGAGGATAATTTATTAAGCGCTAGTTTTCTGAGAAATCACCTCAAGGGCGCTGTACATTCGGTATTCTTAATTAATTCCATTCCTAATTTATGAATAAAGGATCTGAGACAACGATTATTTAAGAAACGATATTAAATATATACGTAGGCGAAGTACTGAACTCCAATTCGTCTTGCAGCTACAAAGCGCATGGACGGTTGGAACTCAGCTTCACCCACGTACAAATTAAATTAAAACTATTTTACTAAAAACGCGATACAAGTGACATACTAATTCTACTGATAGCAGATAGAGTCTAGAATCCAGGTCGTCTTGCAGCTACAGAGCGCATGGACTATTTGGAATGCCAGCTTCCATCTGATATCAGTAATTGGGGTTAATGATTTTGCGAAAAAGTTTAGTAGTTTTAAAAAGTTGGGGCAGGATTACAATTTTTAAACTAACTTTTTACTAAAGATGGCTTGAATTTACCGAGAGAGACTCTATTACAATTTGTCTTGCAGCTACCAAGCGCACGGACAATTAGAGTAATAGAGACATTTGAACAAAAAAAATATTGAATCAAAAACATATTAAAATTATGAATGAAAATATGTTTTGAATGATATATTTCATTTAGTTTAATTTCATAATTATGGAAACTACAAAGTGAGTGCTACAAACATTGAGTTGATATATTTCCTATTCACAGAATGAGTTTCATTCGCTGAAAAATTCGTCGTTTGATTCAATATTTAAAGCACCCTTGCGGTATATTTATACGAAAACGGTGATATATAAATGATCAATAATAATAATAATCCTGATTTCTGTTAACCCAATCGTAATAACTAAAACATCCGCAGTTTAATAATTTTAAGTCGGCCCATAATCCCGATAATATAACAATAACGGAATTATACCCACAATAATTTAACCGGAGAGTATTGCATCGTGAGTCGGGAGGAGACAGGAGAATGCAGAATGCAGAATGCAGTTAGTAGGTAGTTATAGTAAGTATACTGCAGTGGAGAAAACAGAGATCTGCCGTGTCATGCAAACTACTGTATCTTGAAATCGGGCGTAATAAGAAGAACAGGACGAAAATATTTGATTTATATTTTTTATTGACTTTACTTGGTCCCATGATTTAATTATTACAATACTGACATTTAACATAAATATATTTTTGTATTTCGTATCATCTTTCTTTCATACTGTATTTTTCCAACTCATGTGTTTAGTATATAAAATGTATTTTATAAAAACTGTTATTTATACTATTGGCTTGTACAACATGTTACCAGTCTGAAGATGCCCGTAATAGGGCGAAAGCGCTAATTGGTCAAATAAATCAAAGTGAAAGTGAACCAAGTATTTTTATCGAACTTTTATTAGTTCCATTAAAATAATCAGGACGTGAAAAGATTTTTTATAATTAATTTGATGTAGGAACTCTAATAATTTTAATGGAATTTGTTAAAAACGAAGTTTAGGTGTACCGACTCTAGAAAAAAAGTGTATTGCCAAGTTAGCGGCGCTCACTAAAGGTGATCGCAAAATGGGTTTTTATTTTTTTACGGAAAAGAAAGATGGAACCCGAAAAAGCCTATTCATTAGAATAACCTTCTTTGCAGTGCAATGAGTGCTTGGCGAAAATTACTTTTTTTTTCCACTTGCAGTGTATTGCCCGACTCGGCAGAGAAGTGAAGGGATGATGTAGAAATAGGGAGGGTACACTTTCAATACGTTCATGAAAAATATATGGGTCCAATATTTGAGGGGGGCCCAAGGTCAATGCTCTAAGCTCAAGTCACGTAGACTACTTAACTAAGCCCAATATAAACCGGTGGAAACTTTATTTAAAGATTATAATATAATTATTATTTCACCTACACGTCTGTTGGATGAATAACCCTTGTTTCACCCACAACTTGAACTTTGCGATGTTTTTGGACAAGTAACATTTACAAAGAATTATATATATAGGTATGATATGAAGTAATTTATAATCCCCTCTTTTTTGAATTCCTGGTTTTAGTTCCTACGTTATAAACTTCACCGGTTGTGCTTTGATTTAGGGGAGGTTTTATCTCAAGTTACGTTTCAATAAATTTTGAACAAATCTCAAGACTCAACGCTACTGAAAGGAAAATAGATAGATACCAAGGCGTTTAGAGCTTATGACCTCAGTGACCTGTAATTGCCAGTGAGAATTTAGTGTACGAATTATAACATTCCCCGTTACTCCTAGTATCTGATATCCATATATGCTAATTTTTGGAACTTTTTGGATATGGCACGATGATTTAAGTTTCATAATAATTGAATAGGTACAAGGTACAATAGATCATGAAGAAATAAAGGTATTATTTATAAATAACAATAGAAATAGATATAAATTGCATTATCCTGGGCTGTGTTTACATTCCACCATCACCAGAAACCAAAATCCATGAAGAACATTGCGACGTAGTAACAGATCTGCGAATAAAATATCCTAAAATAGTAATTGCTGGAGATTACAACATTCCGGAAGTGATGTGGTATACACAAGATCCGTTTTATTCTGTCAATGGTGCTTTACCTCGTGGAAACGTCATGACTCACCTGAATTAATTAATCTACTCTCTTTCCGTGTCCCTTCCAGACCAACTAGACTGCCTAAACTTTTTCACCTACCTAAAGTTAAAACAAATCACAGAAATAATTCTACGATTCCTCGAATTTGTAAGGCGTTTGATGATAAATTTAATAGCTTAGATATGTTTAATACCCCCATATAACAAATATATAAAGGAACTTAAAAACTTACAGACTTAAGATGACAAATATTTATTTACATTATAAGTAGATTCTTTTAACAGTTTAAAGCTACCTGCGGATACATATAATTGGATGGCAGGCATGTTATTGTTAATTATTAGTTTTAATTATATTATGTTTTACCTGTACATCTGTTTGTATCCCGAATAAAATAAAATAAATAAAGTAACAAAGAGTTAGTAGATTTAACTACTAAGAAAAGAAAAAGGATCACTTATATAAATTTTAAAAAAACTATCTGATTATGTATACTTCTCAATTTTAAGAGCTAAATGCAAAGCATTGATTACATTGTACGATGATTACAAAATAACATAGAATCATCACTACTTAAATAACTCAAATGTAAATTATTTTTTCAAACTCGTATCATATTGATCAGTCTGATATCCCTATTGTAATGTATTGTAAAAATACCTTTATTTTATCATGTATGTAGCTTTGGTATTTTATACTTACATTTGTTCTGTAAAAGCCCCATGGGCGTGAATAAATAAATAAATAAATGAATAAATATTATTTTTAAAGGTACATGCAGTAACACAACTCGTAGTACAACCCGAAAACTGGTGAATCTCCATCAAATTTCGAATGAAGTCGAATGTGTGTGTACCTAATAACGTTTTAATTTGAGCTCGAAAAAAAAAAATCCTCTTCTCTTAAAAGCTTTTATAAATATGTCAGATTAAGTAAACTTGTACAAATTCTTATTAAATGTGTGGTTGATTATTTTTGTTTCCTTCATGCATAGTATTTATTTGACTAAATAAATGATATTTGATAACAATTTGCAAAAAAATCGAAAAAAAAATTCACTTCTTACTTCTTTTTTTCGAAAACTATGGGTCAAATAATTATTTTTTTTTTTTTAAAATCGACTCCAAATATGACGTAGATTCACTGGTTTCCCGCTTGTACATCGAGTTTTGTTATACTGTGTATAATGTTACTTTGTAAGCATTACCTATCTTCTATTTCTGTATTTATTATGTCGCAACGCCTGTAGCTTGACTCACGACATTGAGGTGTCGGCTTCGATTCCTGGCATGATCACTGAAATTAACAAGGGGTTTTTACTCAAGCCTGGGGGGGTGTTTGTAGTGTACTCCATGCCTGTTAAGGTGGTTTAAATAAAATAGTCTTGTAGTGTCTTTTCAGCAGTCGATGGAAAAACTTTACTCCCGAAACCAGGTAGTGTAGGTAAATTCTATTTCTATAGAATAAAGCAATAGTAACACATAACATCGTTTTATTTAACATAATTCATTTAAAATAGAAAAGATTTCACCCATTACGGGCTAATAATTACAATTTGACATCTCAACAGAGACGAGAAATTTGGAAGGGAATATGGATATCTAGGCGTTTACAGGGCTTATGACCTGTCATTAGCTGGGTTAAGTGGCCACTTGATGTATTACAACATTCCCCATTTCACCTAGTATTTGATATCCATATCCGCCAATATGCAGTAAAAATTAGCTGGTAAAAGTTATAAGCATAACAAATTGAAGATTAATCTTCAGGCGTTTCCTAGTAGGTGATATAATTCGGTAAGAATCTCATTTGCAATCATAAAGGTTTCTGCTAAAATGCTTCGCAATTTTCTCAATGGATGACAGAGAGTTCACATGTGAAGCGTCGCGCCATTTTACTGTATATTGGCGGATATGGATATCAAATACTAGGTGAAATGGGGAATGTTGTAATACATTAAGTGCCACCCTTAACCCAGCCAATGACAGGTCAAAAGCCCTGAAAACGCCTAGATATCCATATTCCCTTCCAAATTTCTCGTCTCTGTTGAGATGTAAAATTGTAGAAAACATTAAATTATTATGATCCCACTTAGTAGTTTCCCTTATTTGCACACAATGGTGCATAGAGCACTGGATTGGTACACCAAACGCAGGATATCTTGACTGCAAAACGTTCATGAATGCAAAATGATCATCAGTTTTACGCTTCAGCTCCATACCTAGGTATCACATCCACATGTAACTATATGATAAATTTTATTTTGAAAAACTCATTCCAACAAATTCTTTCTATCGACCTATTCACGAATCGACCCCGTGATCTCATACATGGTAGTCCAACGTATTAACCACTACACTACGAGCGGAAGTAGTACATAGTTAACATAAAATAAAGCTTAAATAATATATTTGCAGTAGGTACTATTAAAAACAATTATGGTACCTACCTAACGAAACGATAGATTGTAATGATTTTATCTGATGTTAATATAACGATAAAAGCTAGCAGTTAGCAGTCAATGTATGATAAGGAGAGATAGTATTATGTTTTCTCTTTGATAACATTGTAATCTTAACCAGTTGACGGGGTTATTGAAATGTATACGAAAATTTATCTACCTTTAAAAAAAATTTAAGACGCCCTTTTTTCTTTCTTTAAAACAACATTAATTTACAAGTAGGCACAACACATTATTGGCATATTAACATTAACGTGTCAATATATTTATGAAAATTTAATGTATGTACATAAAAATATAGATAATTTTAGGAGAAATAGAGATTTCCATGGGTTCGATACTCGTAATAAAGACAAACTAACTTTGCCCACTACTAGATTGCAAAAGATTAGTAATTCGTTTGCCTCAAACTCCGTGCGATTCTATAATAAACTACCTCTGGATGTTCAGGCCTTGTCAATCAAGGCATTTAAGAATGCTGTGAAGCACAGGCTGTTCAGACAGGGTTATTATGGAGTCGTGGAATATTTGCAGGACAATACGGCTTGGCAGTAGATTCCTAATTTATTGTTGCATTATTGTTATACTATTAGTTTTGATGAATTGATTTTTTATTTTATTTTATTTACTGACGTTTACAAGAGATTTTAAAATCCTACGTAAAAAAATTAAAACAATAAAACAATATGTTTAAAATATCCCTTTGAAATATGTAAAAAAAACTCTCAAAAGTAAATCAAATCTTTATGAGTTTTTTGAATCATTGTTATTTATACTATTAACTTTTTGGTTTTTAACGTCACTATTTTTTGCATTTTACCTAAATGTATTTTTACGACGTATATTTTTTTTCTTTCGATTTTTTATTTTCATGTTTGTATTCATCATCATCATCATACCAATTCCGCTCCCTATGTGGAGGATATGGATTCCATAAACTGCCTCAAGGCCAAGCAATCGGCCGCCAGTTCCCGCGCATCCTCCAAGCCAGGTCCACATCCCGCAGCTCTGACGCAAACTGCCAACGGATTGTCAACAGTGGACGTCCAAACGCCTAATAATTATTCTAAGACACCTATTCTCAAAACTCAGAATTTTATGAAAAGCATTTAAAAGGATGACAATCTATAATATTAATAGCGTAAAAATGATAGTAGTGTACATCAGTGATACCTGCCGAAAAAAATAAATCTCGGTGTTGTCTGCGGAAAAAAATAATTTCCATCGGTTCTTAAGAGTAGGTACCTACTTACAATCATGCCATATTTGATTAATTAATACATGTATTAATTAATCAATGGTTGGGAGTTTTAGGAGGTGTTTCATCACCTCCGTTTAAAACCCGGATATACTAAATGTCGGTTGTAATTTGCTACCAGATTTAAACGATATTTACAACGAACCCAATTAACCCCAGAAATAATGACAAATCTGTCCTCCGATTAGCTGGTCAGCACTTTCGTCCGGCAACAGTGCAGCGGTGTTGTCAATGCTTTCAATATGTTTCCTTTTGCAAGCTAGAATCGAGTTTTATTATGTTTTTTTAATATGATACCAATCCAATACAATATAAAAAAATTGGATTAACATTGTAACATTTCCATTTTAAGCTATTTTTCAACCCATAAAAAAATTTGAGTTGAGTTGTCAAACGATCAAATACGACGCCATTTTTAAATACGTTTTACAAGGAGGGTGGGATAGAGAGAAAACTAATTTACCGGACTACTTATCAAATACTGTAAAAATCCAACCCGGCAAAAATGTTTTAAGACATTCGTTATTTTTTACTTATAATCGAGTTTTATTATGTTTTTTATAATGTGATACTAATTCAAAACAACATAAAATATTGGATTATCATCATCATATATCTCCATTTTTGACTGTTTTTCAATGCATTAAAATTTTGAGTCGAGATGTCATAACTGTTTACAAACATAAAAGGGGAACAAACCTCTGACTAAGTTTAGCGGCGGCGGCGGCGTTTTTAAATGGGATTTACAATATTTTGGTGATAATCAGAGGTGATGAAATGCATTCTCAAACTTAACTGCGATTTAGTAGGACATTTACGATAATCAGGATCTAAACGGAGGTGATAAGAAAGGGGCCTTAGCCAATCAACTAAAGGTGGAACAACCAAAAATCGAGGCGCGGAAGCGCCGAAAAAGCCCCGCAGGGAATAATAAATTCCCAATAAACAATTATTTTTTGAAAATTTCAGAAAATCACATTGTTTACAAGTAATATCAAAAAAACGAAATTTATCATAATTTGAGTTGCGTCGTTTTTATCGCCAGTCAGTTTATGAAATGTGACGTCACGCGTAAGATATCACTGAGATAAGTAGTGAGTACTGTAGTATGTTAATAGAGTTTACACCGCCCACGCTCTTCATGGGGCCATAAAAGATCTCCCGTCGTCAATGGGAAACGCCCCATCCACAGACCATTACACTTTCCATAGATAAAAATACAATAAAATCATGGCACTGTGAAAAAAGGATCAATTTAATACGCTCAGTAATGAAAATTTTCTGTGAATTCAGAAAAATTAAACAATTTGAGTTTTATAAGTGTTTGGTATGAACTGCACCGATCTCATCATGTAAAACCTAACTAAGGCATAGAGGATAGAACGCCACAACACTCTGTCCTGGCACACACTCCCTTGCTTCCTCCACATTCATACATCTTCTTATGCACGCACGTCGATTATTCAGACTTTTCACATGACCACTTTCAAGTATTTATTGTACTTGATCATGCCATGTCTTTCTCGGCATCATGTAAAACCAAATTTTTAAATAATTGCGTCACGATTATTAACAATCCGATTTTCATACTCTGCATTCTGCACTGAAATAGAAAGGTGAGTTTTTTGTTTCGGTGATTATAGAATTTCCTAGGGAATAGTGATGGCCTCTTTATTAATGCGTGTAATTTACTTCACACTGTCTGCACAGAATAGAGATATGACCAATATGACTTATTTTAGTGCTCTGATTTCATTCAATTTAAATTTAAATTAGTTTGTATGTGATCTAGTTATCAGTCCTAGTACAATATATCGGATAATGACGTCATTGCATTTACAATATAAACATGATATACCTACCTACCTAGCATGATAGTCATAATAATTTTATTGGTGATATTCATATAAAATATGTATGTAGCGTGGTGTTGGAAAAAGAAGGATGAAAGTAGATTGAATGCAGTTGAAATACGATCTCTCAGGCGAATGTGTGGTAAGACTATGTATGATAGGTGTACAAATGTGTAAAGTGCAAGGCTGAGATAAGCATTATCGACAAAATTAAGAAAGGTCTTTTACGATGGTTCGGTCATGTAGTGCGAATGGATGATGAAAAATATATGTCGCGACTGTACTTGGATGTAGAAATCGAGGAAGGCCGAGAAAGACATGGCATGATCAAGTAAAACAAGTGCTTGAAAGTGGGCATGTTAGAAGTCGGAATAATCGACGTGCGTGCATGAGGAGATGTATGAATGTGGAGGAAGCAAGAGAAGTGTGCCAGGACAGAGTGGTGTGGCGTTCTATCCTCTCTGCCTACCCCTTCGGGGAAATGGCGTGATGGTTAGTTAGTTAGTTAGTTTATGTATTTACTTACCTGCATAAATTTTACTTTAAAAAAATGGAAACCAAATAGAACCCGTATTTTAAAATCGCTTTTTGTATAATAAAAAAAAGATAAATAGATAGCAACCTCCGTAGCGTGATGGCTAAGACGCTGGATTCACAACACGGAGGTTCCGGATTCGATTCCAGGTGAAATTTTTAAAATTAATATCTCTCTGTTATCGTGTCTCCTGGCTTGTTGGAGAAGTTAAAGTAAAATAAAATATCAAAACAATGACGAAGAGATGTACGAGTAGGTATATATAAAACGTTAAATACATCTCGTATAGATTTGAATAAATCCGTTGAGTTTAGTTGGTACCTGTATAAAATAATAGTAATTATTAAGAATGTAGAAATGGGAGAATTTATCATCCAGATACCTGCTATACTTCCACAATAAACTTGCAAGAAACTTACAAAACAGATTGGTAGAGAAAATTAATTGTATATGGAATAAATTCTTAGATAAAAGATTAATTTTTACAGTCGTTTTATGTTCCTATGTATGAATGTATTGCTGGCACTTTATGTAGTTAATATAAACTAACTAACTAACCAACCATCACGCCATTTCTCCGAAGGGGTAGGCAGAGAGGATAGAACGCCACACCACTCTGTCCTGGCATACTCTCTTACTTCCTCCACATTCATACATCTTCTCATGCACGCACGTCGATTATTCCGACTTCTTACATGCCCACTTTCAAGCACTTGTTTTACTTGATCATGCCATGTCTTTCTCGGCCTTCCTCGACTTCTACATCCAGGCACAGTCGCATCATATATTTTTTTAGCCGTTCTTTCATCATCCATTCGCTCTACATGACCGAACCAACGCAAAAAACCTTTCTTAATTTTGTCGATAATGCTTATCTCAGCCTTGCATTCTGCTCTAATTTCAACATTAGTGCACCTATCATACATAGTTTTTCCACACATTCGCCTGAGAGATCGCATTTCATATATGTTAGTTAACATATAGTTATATAGTTAATATAATGAGAATATAATATGTGCTCTGATGTGAATTATTTGAAACTCCTTGATTTTATTATTTCGAAATAACTTATAACACTAAACGCTTTTGCCCTATGGGGGGGGGCATATTCAGTCTGGAAACATAGTTAAAACTTGTTTATTGAAAGTTAATGTTACTGTACAAACAAAATTAGAAAACAAAAGAAACATGTTGTGGTCTAGTAGTGAATTCGGGGATTCCGGATATAGAATCTTTAGGTTCGAATCCCACTCCAGCACAACGTGTTTCCTGCTTTCTGGCACAGTTATTTCCGACTGTTTGAAAGCAGCCCGAAATTGAAATATTTGAGTATTTTATCTTTTAAAAAAAATCACTCTAGTTAGAAGAATAGAAAAATGAATATAAATATAATATTATTATGTATAAAGCGTTGTTTTTACATAAAAATTTCCTCAAGAACGCTGTACAAGATGAGGCTACACCTTCGAACAAGAATTTCCGAGAAGTGACTTTCCATTCTTTAAAAATACTATCGTGTCTGAGGTGTCGTTACCCACTACGTCACTCACTACGTCATCACTAGACATCTACGTCACCCGTTTCGCGTATTGGCCTAAGTGCTGGAGTCTTAAGATGGTGGGATTTGAGAATAAGCTGTGTTATGAAATTAACCCTAGGAAGCGTATATTTTTAGAAAATTTGTATGGAAACGCCCCTTACGTAGTGAATTCTTGTTTAAAGGGCTACATCTCAACTCGTCATGCAGCTGAAATTATTGCCCCCTTATTTAAAAATATTAAAAATGGTCAAGAAATAATTTGTATTCCTCTTTATTTTGATATATCGATCGAGCCATCATATGTAACATTTTTATGTGAAATATTCAAACAAATATTTCATATTGAATCCTTTCGGGAATCGAACCCGCGACCTCATGACATATTAATAAGTAAATTTAGGAGATAAAATGGCCGAAAATTTAACTGATTCTCTCACTGACAGTGTATTGTATTAATACACCTCGCAGATCACAACAATATAAGAGCAATCTCCATAAACGTCAACATTTACCTCTGCCATTAATTTACGAGATGCAATCTGCTATTTTATTTGCCCCCTAAGGATGCACCGATGCACTCATGCACCGAGAACGCAGGTCCATGTCCATGTCATATGCAGCTTCTGTTGCAACACGTGTGCTGTGCCGTGTTATTGGTCCTGTAAATGTTCTCTTTCTTCTATCATTCTCTCCCTCACTCTTTCAGATACTTTCAACCGACAGAAATTTCATGATATGAACAATGATATTAATGGATATGAAGAAAAATTGTAAAACGTCGACAAGTTCAATTTTTTATTTAAAAAAAACATAATCATACTAAACCATACATAATTTTGTATGCCGCTAAATTAAATAAAATTACGGTAGTACCTAAATATTTGACTTTAACTTAACTTTTAAAAAACGTTGTCTTATTATTGAAATTATATATCTTCTGAATAAAATTTCACGAACGACGTTTTGCAAGTAAATTTTAAATTTTACTAGCACGCATATTTAAATAAAATAATTAACAATGAATTTTCCCATTTTTTGGCTCTATAATTTTATTGTACAATAATACTACTTAATACTTCTATTTTCTATGATCCGCACCCAATTGTGCATAGGGCACTGCATCGGAAACACCAAGTGCAGGCATTCTTGATAAATTCATGAAGGTATGATGATCAGTCTTACGTTTCAGTACTAGACCAAGGGATGACACATGAAATATTAATATGAAAATCACATGTAAACTAAAATTTCATTTTGACTCCCTTCGGGAATCGAACTGTAACCAAATGCTCTACTACTTTGTTACGAGGCGGATAATAATGATGAGGCGATTTGTCGCAAAAATATAGCCTTATAAATCATCCAGAAAAAAAAAAATTAAAAATAAGGCGATAGAAACACGCTTCGGTCGATATCTAAAACTTGGAAAGAAATCGCTGCTCTAGCGCTACATTTCAGGTAGAAAATCGAGGACTACGATTGTATGGAGAAACGGCAAACCACAAATATCTAGTTTGTGACATAAAATTTGTTTTGTAAATAAATGCGTATTTCTTGATATTTTATAGTATAGTTTCGTATAGTTTTTGTTGACATTTTAAAAGATAATACAATACCCCTGCTCTCCTGCCGTATGAACCCATGAACAGTCTTGGGAGGAACAATGGCCGCATGGAATTTGTATGGGGGAACCACATGCCAGATTTTTTTCGCTTTCCATCAATCCCCATAGAAACTACATGTCGCTTGCCTCCTTACTAATCCCATCATTTGTGTGTGTTAGTGATGCGGCGAATACTACTTTTACACATACGAATGTTACTGTACTATTCGACGAAGGCGAATATACGAGACTAATGATTCTACTATATATACATATCGCCTCTTCGCATTAAAAGTGTACAATTTCCAAAAATCTTCGAAATTGAGTTAATATGAGGAAACGATTGGTATCAACAGTATTCATCTCTTTAATATTGACAAAAGAGCGTAGTTCAACAAACGCTCGCTAGATAGCGCATTGGTTAGTTTTAAATTGGCCGAAGTGAGAACTTGTTTCGCGCGAAAACTAAATATTTTTTTAGTTATGTTCAAACGACCGAGCAGTGCACTTGTCGTGTCTCTTCAGGGAGAGAGTCCGAAGTTTGACAGCTGACATACTAGCCTCCGGCGGGAATTCGCCCCTATAATGTTTGATTTCTCATCGATTACTATAGGTGCAACGCCGATACCCGTGCCATTACCTCGGAAGACCGTTACCTACGACCGGTAGAAAATTTGGCTTCTTTCGAAGCGTTTTTATGCGTTTTTTTCCGTAAATGGCCATTCTTCATACAAACGATTTTTGCTTTTTTTTCAAAAAGCGCGACTCGATTCTGACTTTTCTCGCGATGGGTTTTTGAGGCCGCTCCTTATCCTCCTTTCGAGCACAATTTCATCAGCCGAAATGCTTTTTTAACGGACATATTTGCGTTTGTATTTTCGGGCATTTTCTCTCCATACTAGGTCTCCCGATTCGACACGAGAGTCGTCCCGGTCGAAAAAACCACTACAGAGTAGTATTTTTTGCTATAAATCGAGACTAAACTACATTTGGCGTTCGTGGGTACCGTAAAAATAGCTCTAGCTGGAAAATTTACAAAGTTATTAAGTTTTTCTTTTGCGATTTTATTTGTATAGGATTTTCCATAGTAACTTTTTTTTTTCTCTCCTGACCTTAAAAATGCCTCAAAGTTACATGTTGTTCAATTTCTACGTACAACTCATAAATATATTATAGATTCGCGTATTTTTTTAATATATAAAAGCCTTTTCGATTAGATATCAGCTAAAATACATTCCCCATAGTAAACTGTATGGGATTTTCTTTTTTAAACGCTGGACATATTTTTCATTACGAAAACCTAAATTTCGGGTCTAATCGCTAGAAGGTGCGGAAATCTAACCGTTTCTGTAAAAAAAAAATTGATTGACCCGATGTTCATTTTTCATATAAATTATCAATAAATAAATGAATTTCCCAAAGCGGATGTGTGAGTGAGAGGCACCTTTTTCTGCTTGGTAAAAGCGAGACGAAAGATGAACGTCTGTGTATTTATAATGATTATTTGTTCGCCTAATTAATAAATGTCAAAATAAAATGTGTTACCATTACGTAGAAAAAAATAATATTAAACCTGCCTAAAATAAAAGTACCTACTTATGTTTCCGTATAGATTTCCTCTCTGTCTATGACTAATAAAATTATTATTTTGCCTTTCAAACAAATATTTTTTAGCAAATTTATCTAAATACAAAATGCTTTTGACTTTGACAGCTGGACTTTTCATTTATTTAAATTTTTTGATCTATTTACACCTTGATTCCAACTTTTACAAGATAAATCCGTATTGTGATGAAAAATAAGAAATTATTATCGTTTTCCAAATGATTTTTTTTTAATTGAAAATCTTTATTGTTGCTTTTGAAAAAGACAGTCACGGATTAAATCGTCGACATTGGACCAAAAATGTTTTTTTATTGCTATAAAGTTCCTACCTTCATTTGTATGGAATAAAATTTTATAAAGTTGACAATGCACGGTTATTAATATATTTTTTTGAAGCGTTCCGTAGGCGTTTTTTTTTTTCATTCTTTGAGTTTAAAGAATCTTTGTTTAAAATTTGGAGCATATGGACTCTGTATAATTCCTGAAAAAGCTATTTTTATTTTAAATACCTAATAACTTCTCATTTTAAAAATGTAATAATCATCAACACCATTCCATAAATTCTTCCCATGTAGAGCAAATGGATTTTTTTTAAATATGAGATTGATAGCTTATGTTACTTTATAACTTTTTTTAATAAAACTAAAATGCGTTATGGTGGGGTCCTAATTTCAAATAATGCATTTGCTTTAATTCCAAGATGGCGGACGCAACTTTTTTGATAATATGAACAGGGTATCATTTCCAAGGTTATTGGGGGTTCTGGTTTTGGATTTTTTTTGTATATTTTTTTAAATCCAAGATGGCCGATGCATTAAAAAAATATGAACATGGGTATCATTAGGGGGCCATGATTTCGAATTTTATTTTGATATCCAACATTAAACCAGTAGGTATAAGAGGGAGAAGGTCTCCTGACAAGCTAGCCTCCGGCAGGAAAACTCCCCTATAATGTCGATTTCTCATCGGTCTGTGGCTCTGTGGGTCTCTGGAGCGTGCCCGTATCATTTTCAAGGTTATTGGGGGTTCTGGTTTTGGATTTTTTGTTTATTTTTAAACCCAAGATGGCCGATGTATTAAAAAAAAATATGAACATGAGTATCATTAGGGGCCCTGATTTCCAATTTTGTTTTGATATCCAACATAAAACCAGTAAGTATAAGAGGAGAAGGTCTCCTGACAAGCTAGCCTCCGGCAGGAAAACTCCCCTATAATGTCGATTTCTCATCGGTCTGTGGCTCTGTGGGTCTCTGGAGCGTGCCCGTATCATTTTCAAGGTTATTGGAGGTTCTGGGGGTTTCGGATTTTTTGTTTTATTTTTAAATCCAAGATGGCCGATGCACTTTTTTTAAAAACATGGGTATCATTTTCGGAATTATTAGGGGTCCTGATTTCGAACACAGCATTTATTTTAAAGTCCAACATGGCTGACGCAACATTTTTTTGCGCATGTGACCATTTTTTTATCAAATTAATTACGTTCTATAACCAAGTACCACCGTAACAAGACAAGAGACTCATGTTTATAAATAAATTAATAACGTCACGAATTGTTTAAACTTGAAATACGAGTAAATCGCTCCTAAATGTCTTAAGTCTAAACTTAATTCTACATGTCCAGATATTATGTCAAATATTTATCTTTCTGCTAAGGATTTCATAATTTTTAAAAACACGGCGCGCTATTCAAATCCATTGACTACAAAAACTAAAAACGCGATTCACCAAAAACTAACTTTTTGATGCTACAACGTTTAGTTATTAGATGGCCGAAATCATTTTTTTAAAAAAATGTTTTTAGTTATTTCCCCGACGAGGGCCACCAAAACACTTCTATTAAATAAATAAATTTCTAGAAAATAATAATTATAAACTGTTGAATTATACTTAAATTTTATTTCTAAAAATTCAAGCGACTTGTTTCAACGCGTTTAGTTATGTTTTAATAGTCAGCACTGCGACAAACGGTCGGTCGGGGCGAGTGGCTGTCTCGTTTTGCCGCGCGTTCCTCTCTATACAAAACGAGATCGCCGTCGCGTCGCTCGCCCCCGACCGTCCGTCTAATTGTATGTTTTTAAAATGTTTTTATTTTATTTATGCAGCTTAAATCAAATACATTGGAAATGGCACAAAGAATTCAATTTCTAGAGAGCTTGAAAAAAAATATAACTACTCAGAAAGAAGTAAATGATCCGCCTATTGCTGATTCTGAAGTGGAATCGATGGACATACTACATGAAAATACCTCACAATATGTAATAAGTCTAAACTTAGGTATGTTTTTATATAACTATAATAAGTATTATTAATGTGATTTTATTTTATTTGGGTACTTATTACACATAAATATTTTTTTTTGACAGGTTTACAGAACGATTTCCCAGAAAAAACGAGGTTTATTAGCTTTAGTTGATAAGAAAACTATTCCCGAATATTATCGTCCATTTTATGAAAATCTGTAACTTGTATGAAAATCTGTAACTTGTATGAAATAGACAATAATTTAAAATGAAAAAGAATACAAATTGAATAGATTAACTTGTATTTTTTTATTGTTTATTTTTCTTTATGTTCATTGTTTTGCATTTTTTTAAATTAATACTTTTAAAGCTTTTAAGATTTTATTTAAACTATTAATACGTAAAAAAAAATACTCAAAAGACTGTATAACGTTCCTAATAATAAAAAAAGTACTTTTATACCTAGATATTATACTTAGATTACATAATCGGTAAGACTGAAATACCTTGGTTAACTTAGTGCCATGTTACTTAGCGATTAACGAGATTTAGTCAACCACTTAATTTTATTTTATAATTATCTTATTTTTTGAGCCATTTTGTTTTAGTTGTATAAGTTTTAGTCCATATTTAGTATAATAATTTCATCATTGTACTGAAAGAAATAAATATTTTATAAAATATTATTGTTTTACTGTGAAAAATATTTTTTTTCTCTTAAATTTAATCGTTTTGAATAAATTAAATATTTAAGTTGAAATAAAATCGTAAAAATCAAGCAACATTTTATCTAGAAAAGTATTAAAACTCAAAACGATTATTTTTCTGACCTACGTTTCGGCTACTATATAACAAAATTAATATATAATTTTATCTTACTTTGAAAGACAGATAATGTAACTATCAAAAAATAAATAAAAAGTTTTGAAAAGATCATTATTATTAAAAATATTACACGTCAAACCTTAAAAACGCTCTCCTGTAAAATTAATAAGTTTTGAGATTATACAGTTTTAATGCGAGAAGGCGATATGTCTGTAGCTGCATTACGTATGGCTCTACGTACTACGTGGGCCAGCGTTAGAAATTGTAGTGCTTTCAAAATGATTTTCGTATTTATTGACTGCCACAAAGCTTCGTTTAGGGAAATACCGTTATTGACTTTTTAAAAAGTGAACGAATTCTCAGGAAAAAAAATTATGCTAACCTATCTTTTTGACTTTTCTTTTAATTTTCACGATAACTAAAGCTTTTAGCAAAATAAAAACAATTCAGAATTAAAGAGCAACCGAAATTCTAGGGAACTAGGGTGCCAGTTTCTATTTGATTTGTTTTCTTTTCGTTAAAAAAAATCCCATAAAAAAAAAAGATTAATCGAGTTTGATGAGATTCAACATCCGTTTTTATAAAAAACTGAGTGATTGAACAGGAACAAGTCAAATGTCATCATGTTCTTTCTCATATTTTTTATGAATAATTTGACATTTGTTATTTGATGGTATTCGGCGAATACGAAGATCCGTATTTGTCGCATCCCTACTGCGTATATGCGTGTGATATACACACACGAAGTGATACACATACAAATAAAAAGTCGACTATAATACACCGCGACATTAGCATTCAGGTACACGATAGACGACAATTGCTTAAGAAATAATTTTGTAAACTTGACGATATAAAACAAAGTGTTTTACGATTATATCATTGTTTGGAACTTTTGATACATACATAGGTTAATGTGCGTATTTGAATGCTAACATCTTGAATTTTACATATTATATTGTATAAGGTAACTCGTACAAAAATACAAATGTTATTAAACGTTAAAAAAAGAATGAGGAGGAAGGTACACATTGAATTAATATTCTTATCATTGGACCAAAATCGTGGACAAAAATATGGACTAATAATATTATTCATTATTGTTATTGTAAAACTCCATTACTTGTAGCACTAAATCCATTTATAGAAAAAGAAGAGCTAGAACCCCAATAGTCCATGCGCTCGGTAGCTGCAAGATAAGTTGTGGTCTAGCCTTCGGATAAGTAAATTCTGCCAATAATACCCGGAGTACTAAAATCAAGTTAAACCGTGAAGGAGGCTGGTTCCAAACCATCCGTGCGCTTTGTAGCTGCAAGATGAGTAGTGGTACAGCCTTCCGGAAAGTTAATTTTGGCTTAGTACTACTTAGGGTACTAAAATCAAGTTAGATCTTACTAAGGGGGCTAGATTCCAAACCATCCATGCGCTTTGTAGCTGCAAGATGGTGGTCTAGTCTCCCACACAGTTAAACTTCAAGTCCAAGTGCCTTTTAAAAACTAATTTCAACTTTCAATTCTGCTTTCAACTTGTAACTATCACGTAGTATTACCAATATAATTAACTAGCGATCGCGGTATTGAACGGTATGTTATTGTGATCGCTCAAATCGTTAGCGTTAGCACGTGATTAGCACGCTTTTAACTACGTCGATAGTTATCTGTGCTTGAGCTACTGTACTTTGTATGGTCTATCTGAGCTTAACTGAGCCGAAGACTAAACAAAGAGGGTATGAATAATGTAAATAATGTAACCTTCAAAACGTGTGTGAGAATAAATAAAATTAATAAAATTTAATGTGCGTAAAAATTAAACGAAAATTTAAACTATAAAAAAAAAACAATTTTTAACAACATTTTTAATGTGTACAAATACTAACTTGTAGACAAATTACTGGATTATACCCATGCTGGGCTAATATCAGATATTATTGATCTGTCTCTGTCTCTGTTGGGATATAAATAATATCTAAAATAAATAAATTATAAGCACAGTACTGAACTCCAGGTTGTCTTGCAGTTACAAAGCGCATGGGCGATGGAAATATCAGCTCGCCACCTGTGGTACTAATTCACTTTTAAATTTATATATATAAAAAAAATCATGCTCAGTTAACATGGTTTATTTTCAATACCAAAAGAGAATAGGCGGGAATATTATAAAGACACAGGCGTGCAGGGTAGAGGTAAGAGTGGGTAGGGTAGGGGAAGATTTAAGAGCCCAGGGGTGGAGCTAAACAACCCTTGCAATATTCAGGACTCGGGCCAGGGGTGTATGGGCTAGGTAGCATGACTAGTACTAGAAGGAAGCGAGGGATGATATCCTGAAACTTGAAACCTAA
The DNA here is from genome assembly GCA_022494985.1 of Micrasema minimum. Lineage (NCBI taxonomy): Eukaryota > Metazoa > Arthropoda > Insecta > Trichoptera > Brachycentridae > Micrasema > Micrasema minimum. The sequence goes on from JAGVSP010001718.1 coordinate 35,748, forward strand.
TCAATTGAGTTCACTTAATGCGTTACATTTTAATGCCCTAATCAAGAACATTTATGCAATGAAAACCAAAATATTTTTTTAAGAGACGACGTCCTCTGCTGACAATCCTTCGGCAGTTTGCGTCAGAGCTGAAGGACGTGGACCTGACTTGCGAGAATGCATGGAAACTGGCATGGCGGCTTGGATGCAGTTTTCTGGAATCCATATGCTCCACATAGGGAGCGGATATGGTAAAGAGAAACATTTGAGTTCTTATGATTTATAAATATTTCGATTTCGGAGCTGCTTTCAAATTGTTGGAAATAGCTGTGCCAGAAAGCAGGAAACAAGCTGTGAAGGAGTGGGATTCGAACTTTGGGATTCAAATCTAGAGTCCACGACTGTACCACTAAACAACCAGGTTCCAGCTGATATGATTATCTGTCTCGTGGTGCAGTGGTTAGCGCGTTGGACATTAGGTCACGGATTTGGTTCCCGACGTGACGGGGTCAATAATATTTATTTTAATTAACTATTAGGTAAATATATAAAGTTAAAATATTTTTGTAACAAATATGGAAATTGTTTTATGACAAACCTTGTAACGATTATGAATGATGTGACAACATTTTACAATTGTGCTATGTGCTGAAATAAAAAAGCTTTAAACAAAATTTTGAGTGTGTCCAAATACTTGTAGACAAAAACTGGATTTCACCCATTACGGGCCAATAATTACAATTTGACATCTGGAAGATGAGAAATTTGGAAGGGAATATGGATATCTAGGCGTTTACAGGGCTTATGACCTGTCATTGGCTGGGTTAAGTGGCCACTTGATATCCATATCTGCCAATATACAATAAAATGGCGCGACGCTTCACATGTGAACACTCTCTGTCATCCATTGAGAAAATTGCTAAGCATTTTAGCAGAAAAAAAGCTATATTTAATTTAGTAATTTGTTGATTTTTTAATTTAGTTAACCCGTTATTTATTAACGGGTAAAATATCAGAGTGAATTTTGAGACTAGGACTACGTTACCTAATCCGCAGCCGATGGTGCATAGGGCACTGCGGTGGTACACCAAGCATGAACATTAATCATTTGTTACATGAAGGCAAGATGATCGGCCTTACGCTTTAGCACCAGGGCAAGGTATCACATATGAAATATTTTTATGTGAAAATAACACTCCATACAATCTTGTTAAAAATTCGGTACAAAGTATTTTACGGGTGCGCTAGGAGCTTGTCAAAAATGTTCATGTTATTTTGTTTTATTAAGTGAATCTGGCAGTTATTTTGATGGAATTTAATAATTATTGATTGACTTGGCATTTACTCAATAGAACTCCATATTGAAATATATGATTTAAATCAAACTGGATTTTTTGGTTGCATTTCTTATATTTTATTTATAATGTGACAATTGTTTCGCCTTGCTGGGGCATTATCAAAATTCGCTATGACTGACAGTTTGATAATGCCCTAACAAGGCAAAACAATAAATAAAATTTAAAAAATACAACAAAAAAAATCTTGTTTGATTTAAATGTATTGGAATTTAATTATTTCTTTCACACCAAATCTACTCCATCTACTTTCTCAACTTTTTAAGCACTGTTTTTTCAGTATCGTATATATACCCTTGAGGTGATTTCTCACAAAAATGGCGCTTAATAAATTATCCATAATAATAATCAGATGGTGGGTTTTTATGGACAACAAATTTGTTTAACCCCCGGTGAACCATTATGTCTTGTCTTTAAATATAATTAGTCAATTGCGGATTATTTTAAACGAGACAGAAAACTGCACAGTTTCTTGTTCAGAAAACTGTATAGTTTCTTGTTCAGAAAACTGTGCAGTCTGTCAAAAGACACGCTAAATATGTATATTTTTTAAGCGCGATTGTAAGTTATTATCATATTTCTGCTCACAGGAAATTGTATACCTATACTCACTAACTAACTAACTAACCATCACGCCATTTTCCCGTAGGGGTAGGCAGAGGGGATAGAACACCATAACACTCTCTCTTGACATACTTCCTTTGCTTCCTCTACATTCATACATCTTCTCATGCACATTATTCCGACTTTCACATGTCCACTTTCATCAAGTACTTGTCGTACTTGGTCATGCCATGTCTTTCTCGGCCTTTCTGGGCTTCTACATCCGGG
>JAGVSP010001719.1:0-118114 GCA_022494985.1 Micrasema minimum
TTGAAAAATAGAAGCAAGACTGAATTATGACACGTCACGGGGCCACGACAAATAATGTTGTGTTTTTGTGACAGGGTATTTTTACTTTGTTCAATTTTGTTTCGAAAATTATGAATGAAAAACATTGTTTTACAACATCCATTGATTTTAATGTTAATTATTTCTTAATTAATTTTACATATCGGTTTTTGTGATACGTGATATTTCCCTATTAAAGGATTGATCTCTAATTTTGGTACATATTGTTGTCACTTACTTTTATGCACTGTGGTCCTTTGCTTTCTTTTGTAATAGGGTGCAATGGTAAAGAGGCCTTTCCTTACTTCCTGGCATTATATAATCAGGAGGAGTGCAATCAACACTTTCCGGTCGAGTCTTTTTTTTCTCTGATGGGAAAGAAAGTGGAAGACAACTAAATAAAACAGAGTTTCAAAAATAGCAAAGCAAAAACCTTAAGCACACATACAAACATTCGAGATTAATGATACTTATGCAGAGTAATGATAAAGTAAATAAAAGGATTATAGAATATTACATTTCTAGAACTGATCAACATAGTATAGAGATGCAACATACAAGGAAACTGAGGTAAGAATGCATGGCTTTATTACTAAGGGTCTAAAACAATTATCGTCTAAAGCAAGTATCGTCTAAAACAATTATGTTATAGAACATTGAAATCTTAAAAGAAAATGAATTAATGTAAAGTACGTACCTAATATATCTCCTTGAGTTACTACATTCAGAAAAGCTAATGAATTACATTCAGTGCCAGTATAAGCATCTGATGAATCCAATGACTTAAGCAGATCCCTAACGTGTCTCACGTGGATACGGGCTTCACGAACTGTGTAAGGTTCCTCGACCACCTAAAATAGTCACATAATTATTTAAAATTTACAAACACATTTATTTATTGAATTATCAAAGAAACGGCAGATTTTTCAGTAACTAACCTTGATGACAGATCCCTCTTTCAATCCCTCGATATTTTTTAACTCGGCAAAATTATCGAGGGTATTGCCATCTAGCTGTAGGGAGAAGCATGTTCTATGACACGTATCTTCACGATCCATCAACAGTTGATGGATTTCTTGCACCAACTCCATACTAGACACCTAAAATAAATTATTTATGTAAAAGTGGGTATATGAAATGTAAAATGAGGTGATGCTTGTAATAAATAGACCATTACCTGGATGTCAAAGGGTTGTGCCCCAGGACTAACTATTTTGACTGTGAATCCCACATCCTGGATGAACAGTACTTCCTGATCACCCTTTTTATCATCCCCATCTTCATCTCCAGTGACCTCCCCATTGGTATTGGCTGAGGTCTCTGATCCACTGATTGTGTCCGCCGATGAAGATGCTATTCCACTATCCCCATCTGATATATCCGACTTTTGGCAAACATCATCAGATACGGTTTTGCTATCCTCCTTATTACTTGCAACTTCTGGAGTGGTTTTGGCAGTTATTTTTCCATTTGTTTCGGCCGCTTTATCGATAGAGCCGTTTACTACTTTGGTAGATTTTTTACTATTTTTATCTTCTGTTTCAGATTTGGTAACGCTTTTGTGGTTTTCTCCACTAGAGGCAGTCTTGGTAACTACTTTACTTATAGAATTATTCGAAGAAGATTTGGTAACCGTCTTACTACTAGGATCATTAGAACTATTATTTTGAGATTTGCCTGGTTTTTTATCTTCCGGAGACTTATTGTTTAATTTACAGGTCTCCACACCTTGCGTTTCAAGTTTTGAACTAACATTATCTGGAATCTTTTTCGAACCAGAATTTTGACAAGATTCGGAAGGCTTGATTGTGACTGGATCACTTGGGACTTGACACACATCAGAGGCATTTTTAGCATTCAGCTTACAAACATCTGTAGAAGTGGAATTTGAATCCGATGCAATCTCAGGACTACTGATTGTTGACGATGATTCAGTGGAATTTGTGTGAGATGTGTCAACTAAAAAAAAATGTGTTTGTACTTTTAAATTTTAAAAAATATAATATTTTATATTTACAAAGATCATTTTACTGAATCAAATTTTAAGTCAGTGATTAAGCATCTGTTATTTAAAAAACACATTTAGAAACAGTATTCTTAAATTGCAGAATTTCAAAAAGAATCCATTCTTTATGTATGTATGTAACCACATACATATACATTGATATGAGCTTTGTACCATAGTGAAAATAAAAAGAAAACATAATAATATTAAGTGCACATTTTTAGTAGCAAGTGACAAATAAAATAACTATTGATTATGATTAGTAATTAGGTACCTATACAAAAGACAGCAGTAAGGACGTTTCTTCAAAACAAAGAACATTAAATCGAATACAAATAAAGGTTGAATTAATTTAAATATCATGGTTCGATGGTGAAGAGAGCCAATACACTACAACAAAGAATACATTGATTGAAAAATACACTGCAGAAAGTATATAAATATAATATATACATATAACTTATAATTTTAGGTGTATAAAAGATGCAAAGCGATTCTACGTACAATCGTGGTGTTTCTTAAAATGACATTGCTCATTTTCACAAAACAATACATGTGTAGCTTAGCTGTCTTCACCGTCACGGTGACGATATAATAATATATATAATATGAAGCCACAGGAAGCGAGACATGCCGATCTAAGGAATGCAACATATAGAATAAGAATCTATTCCTATACACAGGTATGGGGATACCTTTGGTGAGCGGCTTGGCGAGCGCCGATTTAGCGGCCGCAGCGGCGTAAGAGGGGGTCGCGCTATTGGTCTGCTTACCGCCGGTGCTGGGCGCCGAGTGGTGGCCGTTCTGCGTGGCCGCACTGTGGCCATTGCTGATGGCCGGGGACTCCTGCGCCTTGGGTTTGCCGTCTCCCCCGCCCCCACCTGCCAGCGGTTTTTGGTTGACATTCTTTTGTTGCTTTTTAACTGAAAAAAAAGAAATAATATTATTCATCTGAGAATGAAACGACAATTAAAAATAATAAACAGATTGACTGAGGGCTTTAGTGGTCGTTGTTAGGATGGGCAGTTGTCAATTTCTCGGTAAGGGCTGTATAGCACCTGACCGGTAATCAAAAGGTTAAATTCTGAAATATTATTGTATTTCACTAATTAGCTGAACATCATGCAATTTCTCCATAAGGAAAGGCAGAGAAGATAAAACGCTATGCAACTTTGTTCTGGCACACTTTTTTGCTTCTTTTCCTCTCATAATTCTTCTCATATACTCACATGGATTATTCATGTCTACCTATCAAGTATTTGTTATACTTGATCATGCCATGTCTTTCTCGGCCTTCCCCTATATCTACACCAAAACGCACTCGCATTATAAATACTTTTAGCCATTATTTCATCATTCATTTTGCTCCACATGACAAACCATCATCATCAGAGAATTAAGCAATTATTAATAATTAGTTAGCAGATTGTCCCGAGGGCTTAACGGTCATTATAACGATGGGGTTAGTTATTTCTCAGTAGCTTAGTGGACAAAGCACCTAACTAGCGATCGGAAAACTCAGTTTCAAGTCCTGGAGTAAACGATTAGTTTTTAAAAAGTTTTTAGCTTATGAAAGTATTTTTTTAAAGCTCAAATTTAAAAGTCACATTACACAATAGATTCGAAATAATGTGACGTAGATTCAACCGTTTTCGTGTTGTAGGTAGGTACTAAATTTCATTATTCCGTGTATAAAAAGTGTCTTTAAATAACTTTAACAGGGACAGGGGGAGATTATTATTGAAAAAGTGTGAAAATTCATGATATTTTACTTCAAAGTTGGACTTTTTTGTTGACAAGGGATAGGAGAGGGATAAAATCCTGCTGAGAAAATAAAGTGTTTATGGACAGACCCCATACACGCCCTGTAACGAACCAACTATCTTCCGGTTCACAAGTTCAACCGCGATTATACTCCTTGGGCATTTATCATTATTAGCGACTGCACAATAATAGACGCGCATAATTATTACATCACGTTTTCACTTTTCTTGGGTTGCATAATATTTTAATACTGCACACAGCAATAATATTATTTATCGCCAAGGTTGTCCGATGACAGTGTGGTCAGAAAATATTATCCGTTAGATGATATTTATTTCATACCCAATTCAAAAAGTAAACATTTGAAAAATATATTTTATTCGAATCATAAATCAATCGGCCATAAGCTCCAACTGATATGAAGGCCACGGGTGCTTCCACACTTTGAGATTCGTCACAATACTTAGGAAACTCGCAGTGACGAAAATAAAGTCGAAATATGATTTCGCGTCGTAAGTTATTTTCGTGTTACAAAATGCACGGCTCTAGTGGCTCGTGTGGCGTAATGCTTTGAAGACCCGTCGACGTTTTTATTTCCGTAAAAATTATATAAAAATCGGCTGTTTTTTATTAGCGGACTACCGTCGCCGAACCGTGCGGCCACCGCTTCAGAAAAAACACAAATCGATAAGATGTTTGAGAAATACTAATATTGAGCACTCCAAACTTGAATGTAATCTATTTATCAATAAAAGTATATACGATTCGATTAAAGTCGATACAAATCGAGAAAATTCGCTACCAGCATTTGTCATCTATATTCAGAATCGCTTTTCGGTATTAATTTTTCTTCAATGTTCCAACAATAACTTCTAAAAAGTGGCTACAAAAAAACGAATGAAAATTTGTGGTTATATTAATGCCGTATTAGAACCGTGATTATTTTATTTTTTTATTATTATATTTATTTAGCACTATATAATTTTTACATACACTTAATTAAATTATTTCTTTTCCTAACTATTCTTATCCTACACTAATATTTTTCTCACACATATTTTTTACACTTAACCCTAAATAACTTTAAATTTTGTTCATTTTTTATTTCTTCTGGCATCTCCTCATACATTTTAATGCCCTTATACATGAGACAATTCTGTGACATAGTTTTTCTTTTCTTTTCTAATCTTATATTTTTTGAACCTCTTAATGCATATTTATGAAAAAAGTCATTGTTTTTAAATTTATTTCGCAAATATCTTGGAATTATCCCTTTAACAATTTTGTTAATTTCATTAGCAACATTATATTTAATTCTTTGGTCTACTGACATAATATTCAGGAGTATAATCATTTTAAAAACTAAACAGGTTGCAAGACAGCTAGGAGCTCGTATTTAGAAGGTATCTCACGTGGTTAAAGTAATAGTCGTGTCGAGTCAATTCGAACCATTTTCACAATGAAAGCCCCACCCTTTCCCTAGACTGCTTTAAAGACTATTGAGTCTTTTTTCAGTCCAGCCAACTCTACCGATTTTTTCAACAAGCTAAACCGCGATTTTAAGATTGTTAGTGTGATAAAAATACGGATGAAATTTACGATTATGTACGCGAACAAATGCATTCATTATACCCCTACCACCGTCTCGGCTTATGTATTATAATTGTCATTGTTTTCCATCACCCAAACCAACCAGAGTCGGCCCAAATTAACAGTGGTAGGGATGTTTAGTTTAGTAATTAGTACAACCACCCGTGTAGAGACCGTATCCCGCCTCGCCAGGCCCCCCATCCCAGACATCCACCCGTGCATCCGCGGTCAGGGTCTCAATGGAGGGGGGATTAGGGAAAAGAGGGGAGGGGACAGAACGCATGTATGCATCTCACACTATCATCCTCTCATCCTATCTGGCAGACACTATTTCATACGTCCTCTGCCGTACCTTATCACAATACCTATCCAAAGACCATCCTATCCTTACAAAAGACACAATACAATTGAGTTGAGGGATGGGATATAATTTGAGACCTCCACGCACGCACACACAAACAGCCCGGGACGGGCCGCCCGTGCGAAGGCACACCAAGTCCCCCCCGGGGACTACCCCACTAAGCAATCTATTAGTTCTAGATACTTCCTTTTACGGAACGAAACGTGCACAAATGCCAGTTCAGTCCATGTCCCTTCACCACCTATTGTTCTACTCATGCAGACTCTACTTCTACCTTTTTAATCCTGGTATTTATTGATAAACTTATAATTTTAGTACAGGTCAAGCAACGATCGTGAACAGAATTTCAACGGGCAATTATTATTATAGTGATTACTGCTGAGTGCCAAGCCCCCCGAATTGGGAATAATAAACATTTGAGATGGGCCGACTGGCCGACTGTCGGTTGCCTAGTCGGCCAAGCCGATCATTGCTTTCAATGGAGTTCGTGCGGCATCAGCAATGTTCGTGGCACTTCGTTTACAGCTGAGTCTCTCGCATTTGACGCGCGATTATGTCGAAACAAACAGGTTTTCGTTTACTTTGAATTTTTTCTAGTGTTGTTTTTGTTTACGCACAAACCGGCGTGTTTTTAAAATAAAAATTCAGTACCAAAGGAAGAGTTCTTATTCCTAGATTATATTAAAAAACTGTAAATCTGAATCTATATACAAATTATAAATATAGGTTACGATTTCATTTCAATCATCATATTTTTATACCCAATGCCTATTATCAAAAATAAAAAGCCGATGATACCAAAACTATACTAAATTTATTATCATCATATATGAAATTTGCCGATAAAATTATAAATATTTAAAAATTATTATTATTTGACGATAAGAGATTTACTCGGATTAAATTCAACACGCCATCGATAATCACCGGTCAGGTAATAGACACGGATCAATCGGTCTTAAATAACGGTAAATATTTTAATCTATTTGACAATGGTACAAGTTAATCCAGACGAAATAAAGAATTGGAAACGTCCGCTAAAAAGATTGATTAAAACCGGAGATTACGCTAAACGTTTTACACTAGATACAAAGCAGGGAAGATCCGGTACAGAAATACTTTAATCTTCAATGGACCGTTTCTGAATGGATCGAGAAGCTTTAATCGTTACTCGAAGTGTGATTTAATGCCGAACAGATGGTGCTACAATACTAGATGGATGTTTCTAGAGCTAGACTATCTGTCACGGCAACGGTAACAGTCCGGAGCGGCCCGATACTGCTGACCAGCGATCTACCAGGGTCAAGGACAGATGATCACATTTATACGAAGATAAATATTCTGCGGGGAGTGACCAACTGTCCGACATTCTCTTTTACGAGACGGCAGCATAAATAAAAAAGAATGCATTAGCATCATAAAGCGGTCAGTTTATGTATATAAAAAAACTGTAAATAGGAAAACGTTTAAATAGCAAATTATGACCAAAATGGTACCAATGAAAACCTAACGTCTGTGACTGCTAAGAAAAAAACTTACAAAATTAATTATTTCGCCCGCCCTGCAAGAAAAAATCATATGTGCATTTATTTCACTAAAACAGCCATCGTTAGGATTAAATTGATTGGTAAAAAACCCTTATCCGCACCCAATGGTGCATAGGGCACTGCATTGGTACACCAAGTGCAGTGTATGTTGACCATTTTATTACATGAAGGTAAGATGATCAGTTGCTTCAGAACCAGTCCAAGGTATCAAACACGAAATATTCATATGAATATCACATGTAGATAAATATTTCATGTTGATCTCCTACAGGAATCGAACCCGCGACCTTGTGTACGCTAGCCAAATGCGCTACCACTATGCAAGCGTAGCATATCGATTAGTCTATTAGACAATCTGTGGTTTGGGTTCAGGCATAAGGTACAAACTTATTTAAATTATTAACATATAATTATTAATATTGCGGGATCCGATTGTGACGTAACAAGCTATCATTTTGTACAGTAAATAATTACATATAATAAAATGCAATAAAAATGGTAATAATTACGGCATAAAATAAATAAAAATTAAAGACAAGAGAGAGAAGACGTTTATACAGCGCAGAAGAGTAAATAATAATACCTAACATTAACGATGCGAAGAGAATGATGACGAAGAACAATGATAAGTCAATTTTTGATAATCTGTTTTCTGTCGTCATTGCCTATAAAGATGGTAGCATTATTTGGATGTTTCGTCAGGAAATTTAATTCTCGACTATCGCAATCTCTTATCTGATTGGGCACTGAAGGACTGTACAGTACACTGTGTATTAGGGTGGTCACAAAAAATCAATGTTGGAATTTTTTTGAGGGGACCCCCTTAAAAAGCTGCCAATTGGCTAAGAAATGAGATTGGTGAAGTTTCAGCTCAATTGGGATAAGGTTAACCCGTGCCTCATCAAGGTTGAAGTTTTAACTTTCTATAAAAATGTTTTTTTTTTAAATTAAAATACCTAACAATATTGCAAGATTTAATTACATATGCTGTCCAGATTTTGCTTGATTTATTTTCTCAATTGGTACATAAAAAAGGGTGTAAATTAACACTGTTTTTCAAAGTAAATTACAGCACAATCCAAATTGAAAATGATGGATTTAGGAGAAAGAAAACCAAAAAGGTACAAAAATAAAGAAGAATTAATGTTAAAAATTTTATATACTTAAAATATAAGAAAGAAAGCATTATAAAGAAAAATTATTATTAAAAATTATTAACATTTACAATTTTTTAGATTAAGGTGGTAATGGCTTAGATAACGTGGCTTTGAAGAGTCAGGAAAAAAATTTTCGACATTCCGATACAACTTGTAACAGAAACTGTCGTTGTTCTTTGTCTTTTGTCAAGCAGGAATTGAAGTCTTGGATTAATTTTACCCCTCTTTCAGCTGTGTCATTGACAACCTTGAAACCGTTCACTATTTTTTTTGCTTTTAAATAATGTGCGTTTCCACACCATATATCAGGATCCGTATTTAAAAATTCTGTATCAATTTCAAATCTTTTGAAAAAATTTAGAGTTTGATGAGAAACAAAAAAATCAATATCTTTGTCCAATAAATTATCCACTTGATGGAGACTGAGTTTTGCTTTCACATCCCTATCATCACATGTTTTTTCTACAATTGGAATTAATTGTAGACATTTTACAGCCATGCTAGTTTTGACTCTTTTTTCTAAATTTTCATCGAAGAAAGAAAATGCGACTTGCTCAGAATTGAGGTACCACAGATGATTTATCATTTTAGACAGTGCCTTGTCTGCAAGTTCTTTATCGATTTCTCTATATTTTACAAGAGATTTTAAAAATTGTAGGTCTTGGTTGGGGGCCAAAGTGGGGTTTGGGAGCGTTAAACCACGCTTTTACGTAAATGTTTATTAAAAATAAACAAATGTCAGTAATAGCTTTTTTTTTCCAAATTTGTTAATGTAAATTGATCCCTGAAAAGATATATTTTGATACAATAAATGGCCTTTGCCATCCATCTAGCGTGATGAATGGCACCAGGTACTTTGAAAAAAGTGTATTTTGTGGGGGTACGTCCTAAACACAATTAACGAAAGTTGAATAAATTCTTTGAAATCATCCCTTGGCTGTTGGTTTTTTAATTGTTCTGTAAGAAAAATTGATATTTCTTCTGCATTCCCTATTTTATGTCTAATATTTTTATCTTCAAAAGCTGTTTTGTATTTTGTCTTGTCTAGCTTCGACCATTCAGTCTGAAACTTCTTAAAAATATTTGAGTGGGGTCCAGTAGTTGTGCCCAATTTTTAAATCAAAAACTGATTTCAGAATAATTTCTAAAATATGGTGGCGACATGCTAAATAAAGAAGATCTTTCTCTAATAATTGCTCCAACAAAAACGCAGGTTCCGTTGAGGCGACCAGTATTTACCGCTGTGGTATCAAAACACATTGCCTGGATTTTTTCAACTGCCCCCACTCTTCAACTGCTGAAAATACAGCTTTTGCCTGAGTAATTCCAGTACCATTTTCAAGCTGAGGAACTCCCTCAACTGTTCTTTCATCCCCACAACTAATCAAAACCGCTACCCTTTCTACATTTTCTTTGCTCAATATATCTGGAAGTAAATTTTCCGTCCCAGTGCAACAACAGCTCCTTCTAAATCGGAATTTTTGAATCTATGTTTGATAAGCTCAGTCCTTTGTTTTCGGAATAGCTGTCTGCGAAGTCGTATTACACTTCTACTTTATTTAAATTCTGTGAGTCAAAACCTAACGCCTCTGCAGTAGCTGATATTATTCGAACTGCGTCTCTATCTGAAATACTACATCTATCTAACAATAAAGACAATTTTTTCGGTAATAATATTATCTTCACTTCCTCTAGCGTACTTCTTTTTCTTTATTTCTGGTTCTCCTTCCTCTGTGTCGGGAAAATTCACCTCCATCTCTTCCTGTTCTTCTTCTGATGTGCTGCTTGTTGAAGATTCCAGTTGTGCAATTAAATTTACATTTTCTAAAAAAAAAGGGAAAAACCCATTAAGCGGTAACAAGCAGTAAGCAAAGCACTCACGGAATAGGCATCAAGTCAAATAATCTCAAGAGAAAAAGAATAGGGAAAACGTGAAAAAAAGAGAGAACAACTCTACTAACCTACTTTGTTTTGTGATTTTTCCAATCTCGCCATCTCCGCTGCTCGTCTTTTTTCTCTTCGTTGTTCTGCTTTTACGAAATTCGAAATTCATGTCAAACGCCTCCCATGCAGCCAGGGCGTCCTTTTTTTCTCTGGAGTAACAAAAACTGCTTGTCTTCTTCAACAGTGTTTTTTAATGCATCCTGATGAGCAATATCAAAAAGGTCATCAAGGGCTGACTTGAAAGCTTCTATTTTATTATTTTGAGCTGTGCTTTTAGATCTGTTTGCGTTTTTTTGTAGTTTTCTCCACTCTTCGTACAGTTTTTCAAGCTTTACAACACAACATTTAAAGTGTCTGGTTGGTATCTTAGCTTTCTCCCAAAAAATTACAACTTCCTGTATTGTAAGTCTTGCAGCTTCTCTGGTGTTCAATTTCACTTGCCGTATATTATAAAATAAGCTGCGTAAAACTTGACAATTAGATGGTAACTTACTGCCAGTGATTTGATGAGACATGTGGCCAATTAAATACACCATTTCTTTCTGCCTTGAACTCGAACCTGAACGAGCATGGCTCGTTGATGCTGTAGAAGACATAGTCCCTCAAACTTCACTAGAAAAAACTCACTAGAAGAACGTTGTTCAATAATGTCTACTTGTTCACTGTTTGAAAACCAAACATTAACTAAAGCCCTATGACCTCTCCCCCACACTTTCGAAATAGTGGGAAAACCCCAGGCACCCCAGACAAGGAACACAAAAGGAAAGGTGTTGTTAATGAGACTCCAGGTAGGGATTCTCAGAAGGGTTCTTGGCAATAGCTTTTTAGACCAGATAGTTAACCACTAACTTGCAATTCCTAAAAACATTTGTAAAGTTAAAAAAATGTTTATTTTATGTTTTATAATATATATATATATATATATATATTATATTATGTATATATATATATTATATATATATATTTATTATATTGTTTTAAAAAATGTATAATGTTCAAAGGAAACAAAAAAAATATCAAAGTGATTAAATTAAGTATCTTTCTTGCCATTTTCCACTTATTATCTAAAAATAGCGACTTTGAGGATTCGGATCATGTCCGGAAAATAATAGATATCTTGAAATATAACGTTTTATAACAAAAAAAGGTAAGAATATAACTTAAAGATAACAACTTTTCTATGAAATGAAACAAGAATCACATTTCTAGGACAAACAGTTTCCATTTTATTTATGAGGAAAAAAAACGGCGTTTTTTTTGCAAAAAAAAAACGTTTTTTTTCAAATTGAATCTCGATGAGGCACGGGTTAACATTTTCCGAATGAGATAAAACTTTCCAAATCTTATTTTCTAGACAAATAGCAAATATTAGGGGGGTCCCGTCGGCATTACGACAAAAATATTTTTTCACCTTATACCTTGTGACCACCCTACTGTGTATTCACTCCACTATCCACAGCGCACCGTGTGATATACACCCCGGAAGATAAGATAAGTAGACAAATAGACGACAGTCTTACCATGTCAGAGAAGAAAACAAATTCAGTAGTCAAATGTAATTAAAATATTTGGTAAGAAAACGTGGTGCGTGACAAAAGTATTAGGCAACGCAAGACGTATAATATCTACTAATCTACCTAATATTATTAGTCCAAGAACTTGGTAACTTCTACCTTCACTGAAAGGGGTGTAATTGTAATGATCGATTCTCTGCTGCTGCAATGGATTTCATAAAACTGAAACACTAACTAACTAACTGATCATCACGCCATTTCCCCGTAGGGGAAGGCAGAGAGGATAGAACGCCATACCACTCTGTCCTGACAGACTTCCTTTGCTTCCTCTACATTCATACATCTTCTCATGCACATACGCCGATTGTTCCGACTTTTCTCATGACCACTTTCAAGTACTTGACGTACTTGGTCATGCCATGTCTTTCTCGGCCTTCCGCGGCTTATACATCCAGGCACACTTGCATTTAAACTCATTTTAGCCGTTATTTCATCACTCATTCGCTCCTCATGACCAAACCATCGTAAAAGCCCTTTCTTAATTTTGTCGATGATGCTTATCTCAGCCTTGCACTCTGCTCTAATTTCGACATTTGTACACCTATCATACTTAGTCTTACCACACATTCGCCTGAGAGATATTTCAACAGCATTCAGTCTACTTCCATCCTTCTTTTTGCAACACCACACTACCATAGATAAGGGTTGGTACCAGAACTCCGTTGTGTACTGCCAATTTTGCTTCTTTCGATTTGCCACTATCGACTAAAACACTGCATTTATAAATAGTGTTTTTAGAAAAATGTTGAAGTAAAATTAATCACGCATGCATGCATGTTAGATTTCAAGAACTAACTAGAACCTAAGTATTTAATATTAAAATAAATATTACTATTAATATTCATTTCGTTTTTGAGGATTAGCACCTGCCCGCATCAGCGAAGGGATAAATTGTCTACTAATAATGTAGCCCAATAAATGTCAAAGATCCATAACATTGACGTTGTTAAAGGGTTGGCCACTTCTGTCTCACTTTCCAGGGCATGGCGCCTATAGTGTATAGTACCTATAGGTGTAACTCAGACAGTATCGACCCCGGAGTGCGGAGGGTTTCCCCGGCTGCGGCTGTGGCCAGCTACCTCTAGTGCACTGCTACAGGGAGAACAGGAAGACATTACTTGCTCCCCTACGCGAGGGGAGGACTTCCCTACAGGGCCAGGGTTGCAGTCAATAAACTAACTCTTCGACTCTGGCCGCTACTTTAACTTGGACTTGTTGACAATGACAACTTGGATTCCTAAAGACAAACTTTTCTATGTTAACTCTACAGTGCATGAAGAGTTTACACTCTATGGAACTTTCTCGCCGAAGTGTTTTGGATAGTTGACCTATGTAAGGGCGGCTCGTCGGCGTCGTATGAAATAGTACGAAGCGACCTATTACACTCCCTAACTTCTGTTAACTTCACGGGAGATAGTTACTATTACTTGAGGTACAAAAAAATCCTGCAGATAGAACAGTAACTTCAAGCATCATTGTACACTTCATGTATAATGTTAATTTTTCCGTATTTTTATGATGATATAAATATTATCATTACAAGATTTTTTTATTTAGGTCGTTTTCATTCTAAAGGTGCGAAATTATGCCTTCATTTTTTTTCAATAGCCTACTTAATAACCTACCAAATAATGTAAAAAACCTTTAAAAAAACGGAAATGCTTAAACCAGAAATATACAATTTTCGAATCATGGAAAAAAAAACAGTAAAAAAAATTTTACCTAGGAAACGGTTCACATTTTACTAGACATGTTTGTACAGCATATTCCAACATTTAAAAGATGAAGCATAAGATAAATTATTTATAATGTTTTAAAGATAAATACGTATTTAAAATCAAAATTGGAAAACAAAACAATGCGGCAAAAGAATATGTACCTATTGAATGTAGGGAAATATATATTTTTCCAAAATTCATTTAAGAGATGAAGCTCAAAATTTTCTTTCGTCTTCGCAGCCCTGTTTCCCCATACCTACCTAAGTAAGGTAAAGGGTCACTTTATACATAGAAAATGGCGGTAATCTTTGTACCTACTAAATTTACATTACAATTTCCAATAAGGCGCACTCTCAGAAACAATACAGTAAAGCGCAATCATTTATGCAATTATGTTAGTGCATTGCCATTCACTGTACAAAGGGTAGAGTGGTATCATTAGATATTATCACACTCATCAAGTTTGACCCTAAACCTAAAATTATTGCAAAAATACACTGCAGTATTTTTGCACTTTACATTCAGAATTTTTTGTGATAGTTTAAAAACAAGATTAATTATTCAAGTTTTCTTACACGGTAAAAAACGTGTAACCAAAAATTTGAAGTAAGATTAATCGATAAAACCATTGTTGGAAAATGATTTAAAAGTTAATATTATGATATTCGGCCGCGGTCAAAAAAGACAGAAAAAGGTGAAAAATGAACGAGGTTTTGTTGACTTGTAAAGCATTTGTGAGTTATGGCTTTTTGATCAACATAATTTTATAATTTCGTTTTCTTGGTAGATTTGGTACGATTTTGTTAATTTCGTATGCTCAAAACATCATTCAAATTGTTATTACAAAACATTAGACCAGTAGCAGAAAAAGCACAGGTATATGCACAATATGAATTATTAGTGTCGGTAAGATATTATTTAGTGAAAACTAACTTTTCGTTAAAAAGCCATTAAAATTGCAAATAAAAATATTTTAGTATAAAAAAAAAATTGTATCTGAAAGGTTAAAAAAATGTTATCACGCACTTGATCGTTTTTACAATAATAGACAATACATTGAATATTCTATCGTACATTTTGAGTCTGTGGGAATATTTATCTACTAAATTACATCCCGGAGTCTCGAGGTACGACATTTATAAATAAATTGTTGAATGAGATTGTGTAGGGAGAAGAGAGATACTAGTCTATTAGGAAAGATTTACTTGTGAGTAAATTCAGTCTAGTACAGCTTTCTTACTTGTTAAAATTTAATTTACACGATCACTAATCACGGTGGCACTATTTAAAGTACAATCTTGATTAAGAGAAGCATTTTATAGAAAAAATTCAATATATTTACTTATGTTTATGTATTTTTAAGTCTATTGTTTACTTTTGTTCAGTTTATTGTTTTTCTTATTATTTATTTTTATTATATTTTGTTTCCCTGTCATTGAATTAATTTAATTTAGTTTTATTACAATTGTTATTGTTTAATTATTAATATTTTAACATTTTCAAATAATATATACATGTACTATTTCAGTTCAACACGGGGTTAGACCTAAAGAACTGAAATATAAACATTCCAAACTGCAAAAAATATTCATGTAATGAAACGATAAATAAAATAAAATAAATAAATTAGTGTGTAGGTATAAAGATGCTATGTATTTTATTAAATTTATTTTAAAGGCAGTAAAGACAAACGAGAAGATTTGTTGAGCAACTAATCACGTTTTTGTGCATTTTATGAAAACCTTTTCCCGTTATAAAAGTTTCTAAATGGATCAAAGTTTACATTTTCTTTGCAAAGAAGCTAAAAAACAAAACATTTTGAAGACGGACGATTTGTTACGGACTAAAACCTTTAGTTAGTAGCCAAATCGTTATTTCGTCTATCCTCTTATTTGCACAATACTGCAAACGCAAAGGAAAAATACATACCAACTTTTTTTAGAGAAAAGAATGTGGCGATCATGAACATGCTTAGATCACACTTTTTCAAATACCCAGACGAATCTCGTCTCATAATTTAACATCAATATTTTGCTAATGTATTATAATATTTCCAATATTTTATTGATTGTAGCGAAATGTTGACAGCCATAACAAGCGACATTTTTTTCCATAGAAAAAGACGAGTAGTGTAATAACTTCTAACGGAGCATTACGCATGGAATAGAAGAGACTTGCATCCTGCTGCAGTATGCAGTAGGTGCACTGAGAGATGTAAAATTAGACGGGAAAATAAGATAATTGAAGCGAAATCTTCGGCAGCAGCCCAACACTTCTGTATGGAGAATTTCTCCCAACTTCCAACACGGAGGAAGGAATTCCAACAGTTTATTGTTTAGTTTAGTAGGTACAATAGTATACATGTTATATATATTAGATACTTGGCATGAAATCCATGTACGCAAATCATTGGCCAGCCGATACGTGAAATTGCCGATTGTCTGAAGATTGCGTCTTACTGCGCGAGCTAGTACCTAGTACCTAGTACTGCATCCCGCACTTCGGAAATCATCAAGATTCAAGCGGTGACATGAATATTATAGAATTACTATCGCTTCAATTTTATGATAACGTTTTTATATAATCGTTATTAGAACTCTTCAAAGAACCCGACGTGTGTTTGTGCAGTTACAATCAGAATTGTCATTGAGGATTTTTTGATAAAGAATCAATGTAAACTTAAGGAGGTTACAGTTAATTCGACGTTTCAATAGACTAGCACTTGTAAACTAATCATGGATGTTACTTATCAGTAAGCAGTGAAATATGTACTGATTTATTAGATAGGTTTTACCTTAATTTTTTTATATTACTCGGTAGTTTCTAAAAACTTACAATTATTATTTATAAACAACATTTTGAGTGTGTCCAAATACTTGTAGACAAAAACTGGATTTCATGAATCTCCATCTTCAGGCGTTTCCTAGTAGGTGATATAATTCGGTAAGAATCTCAGTTGCAATCATAAAGGTTTCTGCTAAAATGCTTAGCAATTTTCTCAATGGATGACAGAGAGTGTTCACATGAGAAGCGTCGCGCCATTTGACTGTATATTGGCA
Source organism: Micrasema minimum (assembly GCA_022494985.1). NCBI lineage: Eukaryota > Metazoa > Arthropoda > Insecta > Trichoptera > Brachycentridae > Micrasema > Micrasema minimum. Next base: position 16,738 of record JAGVSP010001719.1, read on the forward strand.
GATATGGATATCAAATACTTGGTGAAATGGGGAATGTTCAAGTGGCCACTTAACCCAGCCAATGACAGGTCATAAGCCCTGTAAACGCCTAGATATCCATATTCCCTTCGAAACTTCTCGTCTCTGTTGAGATGTCAAATTGTAATTATTATTTAAATTATATTTAGTTTGAAAAAGATAAATACTGAAGCGTAAGAACTACATGATACCAAGATACACTGCATTTGGTATGGGTACCGATGCAGTGCCCTAAACACCAATGGGTGCAGATAAGGAAAGTAGTATAGGCAGTGTTATTAGGATTAATTAGATAAGTAGTAGTAAGAATCTCGTCATCGAATGTGTGGTAAAACTAATGTAATATATTGCACTATTGTAGAAAAATTAGAGTCCAATGCAAAGGCTGAAGATAAGCATTATCGACCAATATTAAGAAAGGTCTTTTACTTGATGGTTCGGTCATGTAGAGCGAATGGATGAAGAAAGAACGCTAAAAAAATAAATGATGCGAACTGTTGCCTAGGAATGTAGAATCGAGGAAGGCCGAGAAAGACATGGCCATGATCAATTAAAACAAGTGTCTTGAAAGTGGGCATTTAAGAAGTCTGTGAATAATCGACTGCGTGCATGAGAAGATGTATGAATGTGGAGGAAGCAAGAGAAGTGTGCCAGGACAGAGTGGTGTGGCGTACTATCCTCTCTATCCTCTCTGCCTACCCCTTCGGGGAAATGGCGTGATGTTTAGTATTAGTATTAGTTAGATACACGCAATACTTAATCAATAAACAAACTAGTGAGCACAGGTAAACCTAATCCGATGTCTCATTCTACCGGGCACGAGTTGCTAACTAATCTATGTTTGGGTATAATAGACTTCTCTAATCCAAGATCAAATCTAAAGATTTCTTCACAGTACGTTCAGAATATTTCCAAGGAAACCATGCCACTACTAACTGCCTAAAGGACCACGCGGAGCAAACGAAAAAAGCTTATCTAACAAAAGCCGGCACTCGCGGCTCACGGCTGCGGCTCGGCAACTGCTCGTGTTTGCCGCTTGCCAAGATATGGGGCCCTGCCTCGTCTCACTACTCGCAGAAAGGGCCGTAAGAAATAGGAAATGGAATTTAAGATCTACCTTCCTCACGGAATAGGGGGAAAGCGCAGACGACAAAGGAATATGAATCGTAACAACTTATCAAAGTAACTTCCAAAATCACAATCGAACGCAAACTTTTTTAACGAATCAACTAACCATCACGCCATTTCCCGCCGAAGGGGTTAGGCAGAGAGGATAAAAGAACGCCCACACCACCTCTGTCCTGGCATACTTCTCTGCTTCCTCCACATTCATACATCTTCTCATGCACGCACGTCGATTATCCCCGACTTTCTGATACATGCCCACTTTCAAAGCACTTGTTTTACTTGATCATCATGCCATGTCTTTTCTTGGCCCTTCCTCGACCTTCTACATCCTCAGCACACAGTCGCATCAAATATTTTTTTTAGCCGTTCTTTTCATCATCCATACGCTCTACATGACCGAACCAACGTAAAATACCTTTCTTAATGTTGTCGATAATGCAATATCTCAGCCTTGCATTCTGCTCTAATTTCAACATTATGCACCTATCATACATAGTATTACCACACATTCGCCTGAAGAGATCGCATTTTCCAACTGCATTCAATCTACTTTCATCCTTATTTTTCCCAACACCAAGCTTGCGTTTAAATCCAGTTTACATTTTAAAGAGGGCTATTTGTATTCATGCTACTATTATCGCTTTTGGTGTTTTTTCGCTTTCCCCCTACATATGGTTGGTACCAAACTCCATTGCACCCATGCAAACCCCCTGCCAATTTAGCCTCTTTTGATAAGTCACTTATAAATACTAACGACTTTTAAAGGCACCATTAATAATTAAGTTACCGGCACTAACCCTCCTTTCAATGTCCTTGTCCATAAACTTTTCTCCTACCGACAAAAAACGACAAACTGTACAATGTAAATAATGTGGAAATGAAGCGATTATTTACCATTATTGTTTAATTGACAGTAAAACGAAGTAAATACCAGCTCAATACATAAAAGTATTTTTTGAAAAGGGGGTCTTTGTATTATAGGCTAAAGAAGCTTGTGTTGGAGTATGCCCCTATAAGTTTAAATCACGGGAGGGTTGAAAGTTTAAAAGTTAAATCAATATTTGAGGCCGATGCAAAGAACAACATACATTATGCACCGCGGAACATTCCGACATCAATAAAAAAAACTTGTGCGCAGGCAAATCCTAGATAATTTACATTATAATAAAATTATGACGATATATGGATGATTCGCCAAGGATATTTTTCAAACAAATTATTTTGTGTAATAAGAACTGAGTTCGGCAAAAAAGGCAGTATATAAAGTCACAATTTCCACATTTATTCCTCTGCTCTAACCCACAATTATAGGTGGTCCTTTATTCGACGGTGTTTTTGTATTGAGAAAATTTTATACGAGTGTTTTCGTGTCAGACGAAAGTTATGAACTTGCTAAAATTGACAGTTTGACACATTAAATTAATAACGGATTCATTCGATCAAATCATATCGGAATCGGAACGTGATATAAAATACTACCTGTATGTATGTCTACAATTTTCCTGATTTTTCAATATACGTAGGATTGATGTGATTGTTTAAACAATTTTAATACATTTGTCAAATAAGACAGCGATCATCACGGCTTGAGAATACTGACGGACGGTCTGTTTTTACTCCAAGTTACAAGAATACTGATTTATTGAAGGATAGCATTATATATTAAATGCATTCCGAATCGTGCGCAATTTGCAACGTTCTTCGACTACTATAGGCAACACTAACATTACTTGGTAAAAGGATAAAAAGTATTACCTACATTGTATCCTATTAGACATTATTTGCATTAGCGTTCAAACACCAAGACAGTAATAATACCTACATAACCCCAGAAGAGCAGGTACTAAATAATTTGAGTACAAATTAATTTGACATTTTGTTTTTTGGTTTTCGTTTTAACTTCCAGATTGAAATGTTTGTGGTAGATGGCGTGCGTATTTAATGTTAGTTTAAGCCCTAAGCGCGCAAATGATTACGCTAAAAAACTAGGCCGTCATTAATAATTTGATACAAACAATAAAACATAAACACCCTTCTTTAGATAAACCTAATTATGCTATATATGGGACAGTTTACTACACAGTTTTCTGTGCAGTCTGAAAACGGTCCCGTATAAAGCTAAAACTGCAATGAAAAACTGTGTGCTAGTGTCAGATTTAAGCTGACATGACAGTCAATGTTTTTTATGTAAACGTTTAAGTAGACATTGGTTTATATTGTATGCTTTTAAATACGTAAAAAACCAATAACATATTTACATTATTAGCTAAATATACAATTTCCTGAGAGCAAACATACGATAATAACTTACAATCGCGTTTCAAAAATACACATATTTAGCGTGTCTTTTGACAGAAGTTTGACAGACTGCACAGTTTTCTGAACAAGAAACTGTGTAAGTTTTCTGAACAAGAAACTGTCCCATGCTGAGCAGCTATAAAATACAGATGTACAAGTACAAAGTAAAGTCACGTTAGAAGCAATATAATAAAACACAACCGACAACCGTTGACGTGCCTAAAAGGCTTATCCAGGAACAACAGACCGACAAGCAAACGCACAACTCCCTGTCCGGGAGATTATTATTCGTGATAATCCAGTCACACATCACCTAACAGACGTACATCTCTACTGTAATGATCCCACATCCACGGGACCACAAAAACCTATCCCACCACCCACTGCATACAAATCCAAGACACAGAAACCTCAAAACCATGTCACAATAAACCGTACCTAACAGGAAATGTTACCAGTTCCGACCCGCCCCATCCCCCCCCGAACCCCACCAACCATACCACCAAAGAGAAGGCCAAGTACGGCACTTAGACTAGATTACGGCCCAGGACTTTATAGATAGACAGTATAATAATTGACAATTAAATAAGATAATCGAAGCTATTTCAAAAAACATAACTACAGCCGACTTAATTTGATCCCAAAATAATACCCTTACAGGAATCTCAACATCCATCGAGGGGAAACAGCCCGTGACAAATTAGGTATACCAAATTAAATAAACACACCACAACTATAATCATTAGACCATTGCTATAATCAAACATACGAATAGACAATCTAGAAGACGACAAACCTAGCAAGCTCAGCCACCTCCCTTAACCAAGACAAAATCCCCCAACCTCGAAAAATAACCATCTAAATAAACCTGACCCGACCCAACCCCTACTCTCCCCGACGTCCACCCTTTAAGCAAGCACTTAATAATTTTACTCCGATATTAAGAAATTCCTGACAAAATAATAACTACTCGAAAAATTCACCACGAACATACCCCAACATTAGAGTAAAACAACAAACAAAACGGCGAATTTCTACATTCTACTTGCTTTTCCTGCCACGGTACGCTCCTAATTATGTTAGAGCGTGGTGAGACCAGGCGACCCTGAGCAACGCGCCCGGCAAACTCCTCTCGCCCTCCTCCCCCCACGTTAGAGGGCCCGCATCCAATCCAACTCCGGCCGTGATACTTCGGAACATCGACTAAAGAAGAGGCCGCAGCTCTCGGTTTACAAGGCTACTATCCCGCGAATGTTTTTTGCTACTCAACATAATGATGTTTCCTGTGATTAAAATCTTTCTCTTAAGTACTATAATTACGTCACAAAAAATTCGCGAATTTTATGAAAAACTCTCGAATAGCGTTGTGGCGTTTAGGCCGGCGTTTCTTTATTAGTGACACCTCATTTCTAAAAGAATACCAGTTTATTAAAAATATAATTATTCATCCTGTAATCAAAAATAATGGCAAAAAACAATTTAGTTTTTCCGCAATACGTTGTCAAACAGACGCTATTTTTTTTGAAGATTTTTTCATACAAATTACTATTGTAAGATTTTGTTCGAATCAGTAGCCGATTCAAAATTCAAAAGTCATTCGCCATTCGGCTTTCGGACGGGAAGGTCACGTCCGTTGGTCCTAAAATTTAAAATGCGTATACGTACACAAACCAGGTGTTTTAACCATTGGTGAAAAAATCAAGTATTTTTAGTAATATATAAATATTTTATTTGATAGAAAACAACAAATTTAATGTTTTTATATTCTGTGTCATAGACGCTCACGTCCGGACAATAAACTGTACAGGGGTTGGATGTCCTATTCTGCCCGGAAGGGGCCCGGGGGCGTAGTGCTCTTGCAGCGGGTTATAACCTTTCTGGAGGGGGGCGAAGCACCTTTATCCGCACTCAATGGAGCATAGGGCACAGCATTGATACAAAAGTGAAGGAAGTCTTGATAATTTGTTACATCAAAGCAAGATGATCAATATTACGCTTCCGCGCCAGTCTTAGGTATCACATATGAAATATTTTTATATGCAAAAAAAACACGTTCAAATAAATATTTCAAATAAATGTATTTCATATAGTTATTAAAGAAATAAAATTTATAGCATAAATATTGAAAAAGAATAAGTCCTATTATTGGTTGGGTGTATACAGTATAACCTACAATTGGCAGGGTTAAGTGGCCACTTAGGAAATAAGTATTTAAAACTGAAATGAATATGGAAATCTCGGCGTGTACAGGGTTTGTGATTTTTCATTGGCTAGATTAAGTGGCCACATGACCCAGTCAAAACAAAAGAAGGCATTTATGATGCGTACATGGCGTTTGTGGAATCCATATGCTACACAAAGGGAGCGGATATGGTATGATGATGATGAAGACATGGCGTCAAATAGTAAGTTATCAAATAAACTTTAAAGTTTGACGTCATATATGTATAGGTACGCGTCACAACTGTGATATATCTACACGTAGATACATTGGTGATCGTGCATCAGGAATCCAGTTTTCAATGTATGTCCTATTATGGTTGGGCTAAGCGGGTACATGATATGTAATATAACCTACGATTGGCTGGGTTAAGTGGCCACTTAGGACAAGTATTTGAAACTGAAATGAATATGGAAATGTCGGCGCGTTTATAGGGCAAAGAATATAGAACAAAGAGAAATGGCATTAGAACTCGTATATGTACACAACCTCAACAGATGAGATGGTTCGAACCATTGTGATATAATCAAGTATTTTTAAGTTATATTTTATTTTGTAGAAAACAACAGATATATTTTCTGATTATAAACAGTTCAAATTGCATTTGGCTACTGTGCATGAGGTTTACGGGTAGATATATACTGAGGTCGCGGGTTCGATTTCCGTAGGGAGTCAACATGAAATATTTAAAATGTTATATTCATATTCCATGTGTGATACCTTGGACTGGTACTGAAGCGTATGACTGATCATCTTACTTTCATGTAATAAAAAATGATCAAGATTCATTGCACTTGGTGTACCGATGCAGTGCCCTATGCACCATTGAGTGCGGATAAGGGAAAGTAATAGTAGTAGTAACGTGAAATATTTGTTACAAAATACTATGATTTTTTAATTTTTTAATTTAATCGGAGCCAGTATTCAAAAAAAAAAATTTTTAATTTTTAAAAAGTGATTGGTTTTTATTCTCGACATTATCTATCATAGTCACGATCATTCAATTGTTTATACGAGGGACCTGCTTAGCGTGGTGCAATAATATAGTTACCAGTTTCAAAGTAGGTTTTTCAGATTTAGTAGCCCGTTGGCTCACTAATTGTGAGGTTACGTATTTTTTCTCCAAATACTTTGGTATATAAAAACGCGTACATATTTCATTCAACTGCTGCAGAGGTACCTTCAAAAGTAAGCATTGATTATATATTTATAAAAGTAATACATTTATAAGGATTTTTAAATAATGTAAGTACAATAAATATTGTGTTTATTTCAAAAGAAAGAAATCAATGAAAGAAGTGGATGTTTGGTTTTGCTAAATTCAAATTTGATATCTATTCGAACGATGGAGTATCTTATTTTTTTTCGAAATAAGATAGGTAGGTGTAATTTTCATTGGTTTTTTCATTTTTTACAGAATTTTTTGAAGATGGGAAAAAGCACAATAATGAAGGGATTTTGAATCGAATCATTACCTGTGATAAAAAGTGGATCCTGTATGATAATCGGAAGCACTCATCGCAATGGCTGAACCCTGCCGAACCAGCCAAACCATGCCCCAAGCGAAAATTGACTCCAAAAAAGTTACTTGTGAGCGTTTTGGTGGACTAGTGCTGGTGTCGTTCTCTACAGCTTTCTTAAATCTGGCCAGACGATTACGGCAGATGTTTATTGTCAGCAACTGCAAACCATGGTGGAAAAGCTAGCTGCTAAACAACCGAGGCTGGTTAATCGCTCTAGGCTACTGCTGCTTCATGATAATGCTAGACCACACACTGCACAACAGACGGCTACCAAATTAGAAGAGCTTCAATTGGAATGTCTAAGACATTCACCGTATTTTCCGGACCTTGCCTCAACAGATTACTATTTTTTTTCGAAATTTGGATAACTTCTTGCAAGGGGAAAAAATTCAACTCCGATGGGGCAGTCCAAACCGACTTCAAAGATTTTTATTGATTCCCGTCCGAATGGTTATTTAAGTAAAGGGATCGATGAACTACCTATGAGATCTCAAAAGTGCATAGATAGCAATGGTACATACTTTGATTAAATAAATATACTATATTTTAAAAAAATCAACTTTATGTTCCTCACATACAAAACGCCAATTTCATATGTAAGGACCTAATATTTTCACAGGTGATAATTACGAAATTGTTAATCTGAATAACGAACATGATGAATCTTCATCGAAAAGCATCTCAGACTGGTTGATCAAAATTTCAACAAATAACTCGATAATGACATTACTAAACATCAACCTTAGATCAGCGAGAAAGAATTTTGACGAACCGTACAATTACAAGATCATTACAAAAAAATTGATGTCATAGTTCTCACAGAAGTACATACATATAAAAGAAGACGAAGCAAGCAATTCTTTACAAAATAAAAGACTATGATTCCTTTCATCATTTACGAAAAAATCAGAGAGGAAGAGGAGTTATAGTATACCTAAAGAATAATATTAAACGTGCGACATGTCAAAATTATTCAAAGCTCTGCAATGGAAACGATGAGTCTAAAATTAAGCTCAAAGAAGAAGGATAAATATATTCGCTATTTATAGACCACCCAATAAGAACAAATTCATTTTCTTCAATGAAATTGTTGCAAAAATACCTAGTAAAGAGAATTTAGTGTAATGTGGAGATATAAATATTAATTTCAAAGAAGATGGGGATAATATAAAGAATACCTATTTAAAAAATTTAAGCCAACTCGGACTAATTAGTTGCATAAACAATTTTACTACAGAACACATATCAGGAGGATCATTACAGCAATCTTGTATAGACCACATATTTATTAGATGGAAAGAAAGATCTTTGAGGTCATCAGTTGTAAAATCTAAAATGTCCGATCACTATATCACAGTAGCATCCGTATGCGCGAAAAAACAAAACACAACGAAAAATTCAAAAATATAAGAAGTATTAACAAACTCGTGGTGGAAAAACTGAGAAATGATTGGATACACATATCACAAGAACATAATGAACCAAATGAACTAATGAATGAAATTATAGAATCTTTTGAAAAAATATACAAAGAATGCACATACGAAACAACTTATAAAAGAAAAAGAAAGTCAACTCTATGGATGATACAAGAACTAATGGAATCAATAAAAATAAGAGACAACTTATTCCGAAAATGGAAAAGCTATCCAAACAACGAAAAATACAAAATAGATTATCGCAAATGTAGAAATATGCTAAACAAAAATATACAAAGGACAAAAAAAGTTTTATAATACGAAATACAGCCAAATCACGGATATAGAAACAACGTGGAAATCCATTGATCAAATACTAGGAAATAAGAAAAAAAAAATGTTTACGAAATATCTAGGAAAAAGTGTAACCGAAAAAAATATTGCTAACAATTTCGCTAATAACTTTAAAAAGTCTATTGAAGATATAAAGATAAAATGCGATGATAAATTGTTAAAATTAAGTGATGACTCAAATGATGTGTAACTCAAAATTTATCATTGATGAATTTATTTAATATAAAATTTATTTTTATATTAAAATAAAATCATCAATATGGTTCTGTAACGTTTTCCGTTACCGTTGAATTTAGTTTTAAATTTTTTGATGTTATTGAAATCCAAACCTAGTGAGACACCTGACAGCAGAGTTAGAATGGGATGCATTTGTTGTGTAGAATTTAAAATTTAGATCTGAATATTTTACTGCAATACGGTTGTAAAAATGTTTATGGGAGTAAAATGTGTAAATAAATCATTCGATCCTTTTAGTATAGGTCTTCCAGGGCCTAGATTACCAACAATTAATTATATATATCATCGCAGTTGTGATGCGTATATGTGGGTAATATGTATATATCAATTGTCGTGTACACGTCACGACTGCGATTCATACGACGTAAATAAGTTAGTAATCTGGCTCAGGAGTTTTGTATCCAATGTGCAAAAAAATATTACAAAAAAAATGTTTTATTATTTTGTATAACGGGACGTCGTGGTCGGCGTTGATTGCAGCACATGATGGTGCTTTGTATTATAGTATTTAAATAATTTAAATTTATTCAATTTTGAATATACATATAATCTAAATAAATGTTTTCAAAGTGCTCCTTTTTTCTCATTTCACCCAACAACAATGTGTATAATATGTGTATGCGATTCATATTTGTGTAACTTATAATAAAAGTGGTGTAACTCCAGTTATGTAAGTTTTTAGAAAAACAGCAAATTGTTCTTAATTTTAATGAAAACCATTAGTATTCTGTACAAGCTTATTTATTTATAATAGTAGTATAAGCATTTTTCATAAATACATTTTTTTTTTTAAATATAAATAATTTAGTTAGTACGGAAGTGTAAAATTATTTTGTCAGACATAAATCAACACATAGGGGGATAGACCAATGTTACACAGATAGTAAAACATCTTTTTATCGTGTCTGAGATGTAAACTAATATTTACTAAAAATTAGAGTTTACCACTGTTATTCTAAGTGACACGTTTATAAGACACATATCTAATTGTATATAAAATTTTATTGGTATCGATGGAGAGATGTTTTTTACAAAGGAACGAATAGATAAATATGACGAAACATAAGGAATCGGTTTTGGCTACTGAACCCTAAAAATTTGAATTTACGTACTCCTAAAAGACACAAAAATTAAATTCCTGTACATTTTATCAAAAAAGTTGCATCTGTCACCATGAATTTCGAGTAAAACAAAAAAACAACACAAAAATTATGATGAAAATAATACGTAACAATTTTTTGAAGATAACTTATCGTTATGAGTAGCGGGAAATACCGAAATTCGAGCACCGAGCAGATAAGAATGCGGAGTAAAGAAAAGAGGCCAAAATTGTTAAATAACGTAGGAATCTACTGTTTGAATAAATTATCCCGCGTGATTGTAGCGAATTTTGGAAAAATGGTGACTAGAAAGAACAGAATTTCATATGTTGCATTAGTTATTCAGCAGATAAGTAGTTAAAAAGTTTTTTTCAAAATTAAAATTGCATTGTTAAACCGCCAGGAAACGAAAAAAAAATGGTACTTCATTAGTTTCATTTCAGTGCTTTTTTGCTGGCAAAATTAGCGAGGAATCTTCCATCGCAAAGATGATGAACTGTTACAGAAATATAAACATCTAAGTCGCATTAATTAGACAGAACACGTGTTTAGAGCGAGAAAAAAAGATCGTCAACCTTTTTGGATAAGTGCCTGCCAGCGTAAAAGAAGCACGGTTATTTGGTCCCAAATTCAAAATAATAGTATGTTTACAGGTCAAAATGATACAAACTGGGCGGGAACGGACGGTTAACGGTTAAATAGGCTATTCCATGACGATTGGGTGCCTATTTTGGATTCCTGTGACGGGAGCCGCGACATGTGTCTCTCAACATTCTAATATTAGCCACATTCCAGCACCGCGCAGGAGACAAGCAACGGGGATATGGAGAATGGAGAGAGACAATGTTCTGCGATGATAGAGACACGTGAACAGGGCACAGGGTACCCACGTTGGCATTTGGCGGACCAATGAAGCTAGAAGCTAAACGTAAACAGATGAACACAGAATGTAAAAATACGTCCAGTTAACACCCCTGGTCCAGCGTGATTCTTCAGCAGCCCAAAAACAAGAACTTTTTCTGTTACCTCCATAGTTACTTCCAAAGTAATTCGGAAACTCGACAGATGCATGGGCAGCATTGTATGGAGTAATGTGAATTTCTGTCCTATTATTATTATTATTATGAATAATTTATATAGCGACCGTTTTTCGTATAAATATACCTCAAGGGCGCTTCAAATATTGAATTTAACGGCTCGGGAAATTTAATGTGAGTGAAAACTCAATTTCTGAGTAGAAAATACCATTGTCAAAATTAATCAAAAGATTTAGAGAACATATAGGTCTTAAGTTTCTTTCGAAACACCACCTCACTCTCACAGTTGCGCACTTCTGGTGGGAGAGCATTCCAAGCCACAGGGCCCGCAACCGCAAAAGCGCGCTCTCCAAATTTTGTGCGCTGATTACGGATCGGTACTAAGACCCTGCCTATAGCTATGGCGGGGGTCAGGGAATTAAGATCCTGTTACCTACACTCTACAAACTACACTCTCCGACTTCGGTTAACTTCAATCAATTCACGCGAGTTTAAAGAGCATGTATTTTACTACGCAACATTTATGTCACCGTATTTATTTAAAAGCGTGTAGTACCTAGTTCGTGACTTTCACATAACAATTATTATTATTATTATGGATAACTTATTAAGCGCCATTTTTGTGAGAAATCACCTCAAGGGCGCTATTTCATGTGTGATACCTTGGACTGGCGCTGAAGCGTAAGACTGATCACCTTGCCTTTGTGTAAAAATTGATCAAGATTCACTGCACTTGGTGTACCAATACAGTGCCATATGCACCATTGGGGTAGAATTACTAATATCCCTATCACTGTAAATTTGGGCCAGCTCCTTGAGCAGGTTGGGGTGAATGTGTTTATGACAATCTTGGAGCCGAGACAGTGATAGGGGCAATGAAAGCATTTGGACGCGTATTTAACCTTCTTATCTTCCGCTTTTTCCAGTTAAAACTGAATCTATTAAATTTCGCGGATTAGCTTTAAAAAATCGGTAGAGTTGTGCTAGACTGAAAAAAGACTCAATAGTCTTTTAAAACAGTCTAGGGAAAGGGTGGGGCTTTCACTGCACCATTGGGTGCGGATAAGGAAAAGTCCATAGTAGTAGTAGTATGGTTTTACCAATCAATTTCATCCTAACTATGGCTATGTTTCAGTGAAAAAAAAGCACATATGATTTTTTCTTCTCACTACTAGTTCGTGTGGGAATTTTTTTTAAATTATAGAAATCTTGGCAATAAAAGCCAAAAATCCACAGTTAAATAATTAATAAAGAAATTATAAAAGAAAAAATCTTGTCATTACTGCATTGGCTTTATTAAATATTTTTGCGTTGACTTCACTTTTGAGGTGCAGTATATAAAATTATATGTGATAAACGGGAAGAAAGCTTTAAATATTTAATTTAAGGTAAGTGCATCCTTGTTATGCACAGATAGCATAGTTTTAAAAGATGGACTGAAAATACCAAGGAAAATTAGAATAAATAGGAAGCAAGTACGAACGTTTTTTAAATCTAATTTTAGAGGCAAATCCTAGTAACACTAAATTTGAATACGCAAGGGCGGAAACAGTATTATGTGTGAGTATGATAGCAAATAGCAAGTACCTACTTATGTAGATAAAGAGACACACCAATCAAATTATAAGATAAATTTTAAGGAAAGATATTGAAAGTTGTCTTGTGTTTACTAAAGGTGAATCCCAAACATTAGAAATTATACCTAATACATAACATACAGCATACAGCCTAATCCCTTTACAATAAAGTAAATTATGTGAACAACAAATAATATCATTTTATTATCCGTATCCACTATTAAATAATCAGGCAGTAAATCCAACAGCCCCACCCAGACCATTTGGTTAATAAATTCCTTGGCGATAATTGGAAATGAAGTAGATACATAAAACACACGATGACACGATATGACACAATAGTAATTGTACGGTACCTACGTAAATACATTGTGAAAACGACACTAATGTGAAGCGGAAATATGAACGGTGAATTAGTACAGGAGATATGAATATACAGGGAATGGTTATAGTACGCGCCAATCTTAAATGCAGATCATGAACATCGTGCGTTATCGTCGCAAATACAAGTCTAAGGGCAGAAACGTTTCACTGTACCTGCGCGAAAATTGCGAAATACTTATACAGTGTGAAGTTGTTAGTATGTTGGGCAACCATTCCCGAGGTCCGGATTCGATTCCCGATGGTGTCAAAATGAAATACTTATTTAAAACCAAATTATTAAGCGGTTGCTCAGATTAACATTTAACATCTGATATCCCAGACTGGAACTGAAGCACAAGACTCATCATCTTGCCTTCAAGTAATAAATTATCTAGAAATACTGCATTTGGTGTAGTACCACTGCAGTGCCCTATGCACCATTAAGTGTGGATAAGGGAAAGGGAATAAATAGTGAAATAAGAGACATGCGATAACTTCAGGTAGGTAAGCTAAGTAGAATTCAAAATTGTTAGTAAAAAAAATACGAAAAACGAAATCGAAAATTGATCAGATCATGGATACGACTTACTACGACCTCAATTTGCTTGGCCCATGCCATGGGTAATGGGGCTTCCTTTATCAATCTCGTCCCATGCTAGGTCTAAGCGAGTTACAGCATTTTCGTGGTCAATAAAAATACAAACAACCCCCATTGCCATAATATATAATATACTTTGCGTCTTCCGTTTCTTCAGTCAGGTTTCTGCATTTAAAATTTTTAATTGAATTGAATATGTCTAAAATTAATTGATAAACGTACACATTTTAAAAGCGTTACATAATTTATTATTATATCGATTAATCGCCTTCAGAGCATTTAACGTGTCAGCAAAATATCGATTAATCGCCTTCAGAGCATTTAACGTGTCAGCAAAATATCGATTAATTGCCTTCAAAGCATTTAACGTGTCAGCAAAATATCGATTAATCGCCTTCAGAGCATTTAAAGTGTCAGCAAAATATCGATTAATCATCTTCAAAACATGTCAGCAAAATATCGATTAATCGCCTTCAGAGCATTTAACGTGTCAGCAAAATATCGATTAATCGCCTTCAGAGCATTTAACGTGTCAGCAAAATAACTGAAAAGATAAACAGTAAAATATCGAAGATACGACTTGATTATTTGATAACCCGAATAAGGAACTAATACACCGCGTCAATCAAACAGGCCTGACCGGTTATTGCGCAATCGTAATAATAATAATATGGTGATATCCTGATGCTGACTAATATGGCAGTATTCACCAGAGCCCGTGGACGCCCTCCGCAGAGGTCGAAATCCAGGTCCCGAAGTCAGCAGGTTTCAGTTCAGCGAGAAGGAAAAAACGACATACTTGCCGCCACTTTTTGCCTGCTAATCTTCTAATCTCGTATTCGACCGTTGACTTTGACTAACTTGTAGTCAAAGATTATATAATATGCAAAGCATTCGGGTTCATAAAAACTAGACGATACGAAATACAAAGCGAAGAAAATTCAATCGTTGCACAAATGTAATCATTTTATTTACTCATATATGGAGTAACAAAACTCGTAGTACAACCCGAAAACTGGTGAATCTACATCATATTTGGAGTCGAAAGTTAAAGATAATTTTTGCATCAGAACTTAAAAAAAAATTCATAAGTACCGTATATTTAGTAAAATTGTATGAATTCATGCTAAAATTAAGTAAGTGTATGGTGTAGCGGTAGCGCGTTTGGCTGCCCTGCATGGGGTCGCGGGTTCGATTTCCGATGGGGGTCAGTATGAAATGTTAATTTCAATGTGATAAAAATATTTCAAATGTGATATCTTGGACTGGCGATGAGGCGTAACACTGACCATCTTGCATTAATGTAACAAATGATCAAGATTCACTGCACGCGGTATACCAATGCAGTGCCCCATGCACCATTGGGTGCGGACAAGGGACAGTAGTGGTAGCAGTTCGTAGTTTACAATAATTGTAAATACATATCGCACCCTTAGAACTGTGACGCTATACAAAATTTGACAATATCGAGATACTTATTTAAAAAAAAATAAAACGAAATTTGTATGTAATCTTATGATATTTGCACATATTTCAATTTATATTTTTTAAATTAAAAGAAGGATGAAAGTAGACTGAATGCTGTTGAAATGCGATCTCTCGGGCGAATGTGTGTTAAGACTATGTATGATAGGTGTACAAATGTCGAAATTAGAGCAGAGTGAAAGGCTGAGATGAGCATCATCGACAAAATTAAGAAAGGGCTTTTACGATGGTTTGGTCATGAGGAGCGAATGAGTGATGAAAGAACAGCTAAAACAAGTTTTAATGCAAGTGCGCCTGGATGTAGAAGCCGCGGAAGGCCGAGAAAGACATGGCATGACCAAGTACGTCAAGTACTTGAAAGTGGACATGTGAAAAGTCGGAATAATCGGCGTATGTGCATGAGAAGACGTATGAATGTAGAGGAAGCAAAGGAAGTCTGTCAGGACAGAGTGGTATGGCGTTCTATCCTCTCTGCCTACCCCTACGGGGAAATGGCGTGATGGTTAGTTAGTTAAATTAAAAATTAGCTGAAATAGTAAGTTTTTTACAATCAGTACAAATACTGAAACGTCCGTTCAGTATAAAACCACCATAGAGGTATACACCTCTTTTTATCTCAAAACAAAGCAGTAGACAAAATACACTTTGAAAATGGGCGATAAAGTGATATTCCGAAACTATTTAACAAATATCAAATGAATTATTCAAACGTCCCATTTTACTAAACATTCAGCATTGGTGCATACCTGAAACTATTTTGTATGTTTTCCACCAACATCCAACATACACGAAAGGATAGGCGCTAATTGAGGAAGAGTCCGTAAAGAAGGCTCGTGAAGGTTTAATTATCTCTTCGTAAATACGTGCCGAAGCGTCTAAGTATATAGAAAATGAGAATCTTATTATGTACAAAGCAGTTCTAGCT
This sequence comes from Micrasema minimum, assembly GCA_022494985.1. Taxonomy (NCBI): domain Eukaryota; kingdom Metazoa; phylum Arthropoda; class Insecta; order Trichoptera; family Brachycentridae; genus Micrasema; species Micrasema minimum. The sequence goes on from JAGVSP010001719.1 coordinate 33,020, forward strand.
TATACCTAAAGTTAGTAATAGATATAGTATAGATACATAGCACATACTTTCAGTTTCTTTTGCGTGATAAAATCCTCCACGACTATCTTTTTATAAAAAAATTCGTACAGCTAGTATAGTCCTTTTTTTTCTAAATATTTCATTACATACAAACTACTAACTTATGAAAATATAATCTCGTGTGTTTTTACTAGAACTCTTTAAAGAAATACATACCAGGAAAACATTTTGAAAAGTGTCTGCAAAATATTGCAAATGCACTCTGTATTAAGATGAACGGAAAATAAAAACGTTACATTAATTATTTATTAAGTTTAGTTGACTTTATATAGATACAATGATAGAATCAAATATTGCTTGTATTACTTTTCCAGCTTGGGATTTTTGTGTGGAATATGGCGGTGAATGGCTGGCGGTGCGGTGCGCGGTGGGCGAGGGCACGGTGTCAAGCATGTGTTAATTTATTTGGCATTCAAATTTCAGCGTGAATTTATTCCAACGGCAAATACTTGGGGTTTTCGACAAAAATAATACGCATTCCTTGAACCAAAAGGTCTATAAAACAACCTGCAGCTGACAAAAAATAACAATTTAAAACAAATGTTGTTATTAATTTGTTTGATTTTTATGCTGTGGTACTATTCTATACAGGGTGTAACAAAACTCGATGAACAAGCGGGAAACCAGTGAATTTACATAATATTTGGAGTCGATTTTATAGAAAAAAAAATTTTATTTGACCCTTAGTTTTCGAGAAAATTGAGTATGAAGTTGTTTTTTTTTTGCAAATTGTTATCAAATATCATGTATTTAGTCAAATTAATACTATCCATAAAGAAAACAAAACTAAAAATTCCGTTTTGATAAGAATTTGAGCAATTTTACTTAATCTGTCATACCTTGTGAAAACTTTTGTGAGAAGAAAAAATTTTTTTTTTTTCAAGCACAGATTAAAAGTCATATTACACAATCGTCTCCAAATACGATGTAGGTTTACCAGCTTTCGGGTTGTACATCGAGTTTTGTTACACCCTGTATTTATGTGGTCTGAAAATTGAAAAGCCCCTACCACCTCCTAAAGCCCTGGTTTAGATAAAATCGAGTTGCTCCAATGAAAATTTCGACATTATTTAAACAAAAGCACGCTTGCAATATGTTTAAAATTAAATTCTCAGACCGAAAACTCGATTTTAGTAAAACCGGAAGTGCTTCGGTTAGAGGTTGGGAGAAGGGCTTGTCAAATTAGAATACGACCAACTCCCAGCCGTAAAGTTACCTACTCCAACTCTAGACTCTATGTATAAGCCCATAATTGCCGGACCCGCATGTCGGTAGGTAGTGCTGTAATTTATTTTAAACAGCTGTAACATCAATTTTAGCCCCGATAAAAAATCTCAATAATATTAAATATTTCGCGAAGGTCGAATAAGGCACTTTTCTAAGAATGTTCTCCTTTAAAAGGTACACATTATTATTTTCCCGGACCGGACGGCACTAGTAGCATAGTCATAATAATATGAAGTACCTACGTGTGTGACCTGTGACCTTTTTACTTTTACAGTCGCTAGGGTGGACAGTGGAAGGGATATTTAGGGAGACGGGAATTAAGGGAGAGTGGGGAAGTGTAGCAATGCAGAGAAATTTATGCCACGCCACCCACAATAGAAAATATTCAAATTCCATAAGTTTTACTTTACCATAAAAGAGGTGAGGGTGTTTTGAAGGGCGTCCCCTAAACGTTACATGTAGGTAGGTATAAAGCTGTACCCTGTACCTGAGAGCCAAAATACCTACCCATCTTTAAAATCATTGTGTTTAGGAAACACATTTAAGTGATTTTAGATTCAGATTACTAAAGGTACGATAATATTATAATATGTAGACTGTTGATACAAGAGAGTTTTTGAAGGTTTAAACGGGTGACATTTTTATTACATTTTGAGGATTGCATATTATCATGAAAATTCACAAGGCAAAAGTATTTATTTCGAATAAATAATTTCTTGTGATTTCAAAGGACTACTATTTCAATTTGACATCTCAACAGAGACGAGAAACAAGGAAGGGAATATGGATATCTAGGCGTTTACAGGGCTTATGACCTGTCGTTGGCACTACTATTTCGGTCATGTAGAGCGAATGGATGATGAAAGAACGGCTAAAAAAATATATGATGCGACTGTGCCTGGATGTAGAAGTCGAGGAAGGCCGAGAAAGACATGGCATGATCAAATAAAACAATTGCTTGAAAGTGGGCATGTAAGAAGTCGGAATAATCGACGTGCGTGGATGAGAAGATGTACGAATGTGGAGGAAGCAAGAGATGTGTGCCAGGACAGAGTGGTGTAGCGTTCTATCCTCTCTGGCTAACCCTTCGGGGAAACGGCGTGATGGTTAGTTAGTTAGTTAGTTAGGACTACATGAATAATCACAAATATTATCTAGAACATAGCCGAATAAATCGATAATTTATGATTTTAATCAGTGCTCCAAGCAATGTGCCTTCGCAATTGAATAATGGCGAACTATACACTGTGACGTCACAAACGGAGGTGTGACAAGTGACGTTAGCAGTACATTGTTACTATAGCACATCGCAACAAAGAATTAATCTGCGCTGCAACTGGCATGTTGTAATATTTTTCAACTGCGGTTGCATGTTGCTACTCATTAATATTAGGAAGCGTATCTCCTGCCATTAATAATTGACGTGATTATGATTGACATAATGAATGTAGGTACATAGTGTGCAGTGAGTCGTAAATTAAAGTAATGACAGCCTAGGTACCGGCATGGATATATTGTATGGCTACTGGCTACTGGCTACTGGTTGTACGGTAGAGCGTTGAACTTCGACATATTGTTGCCTTGCCAGCAAAATAGAGATTAAAAATTGTCGTCAAAGTTAAACGCACATCGTATTGCGTCTGTAGGTACGTAGAAAGAAATACGTCTAATCAATTGTAACGATTCGATAAGTAATATTAACGTCCCCCACTTTATACTGATGTAGTACGGAATACAAAGTACATTGTGATAGTAGGTTTAAAATTAAACATAAGACAATGCATGTCATATCAATTGAATTGTAAAAATGTATTGTAAGTAATATAAAACCCGTTAGACAAGATATGGGGTAGTCCCAAATATGCATAGCGTGTTAAGTAAAACCAATACAACTGTATGTTATTTGTTAGATTGTAAAAATACGTAGTACCTATCTTGTGTAATGATTTTTGCAAGGTCGCTTCATAGGAAAATGATGTATAAAAATAGACAGCACTATAGATTGTGTATAAAACGTACGCATCTACCTATGTGAAGCTATCAAAGTACAATCATATTATTTTAGGTTGTATACCTAGCATAAAAAGATACCAGGTATTAATTGATTCAATAAAAACCCAACTAAAATGACCGAAGTCAACAAATCTTTCAAGTTAAGTACAACGCTAAGTACAAAATGCATATTGGACCATATAAATAATATTAATTCCAGATACTATTATTATTATTATGGATAATTTATGTACCTCAAGGACGCTTTAAATATTGAATTTAACGGCTCGGGATATTTAAAATAGGTGAAAACTCAATTTCTGAGTAGAAAATACCATTATCAAACTTAATCAAAAGATTTTGAGAACATATAGGTCTTAAGTTTCTTTCGAAACATCACTTCACTCTCACAGTTGCGCAACTTCTGGTGGGAGAGCATTCCAAGCCACAGGGCCCGCAACCGCAAAAGCGCGCTCTCCCATACATACCCATACAAGTTTCTATTATTGGTATCTTAATGGGCTACTCATTTATCGATGTGCCTAGAAACTACACGCCATACATAGTTGCTAGGAAAAACTTTATTACTTTGTACGTTTACAAAAATGTAAGAAACAAAACTAGAATAAAAAAAACCTAGAAAATGAAGAGTCGTCTGCCAGCGAGATTTCGCTTCACATAAAATAAATAAAAAATTTAGGCCATTATTATGTACAAAAATCGCTTATCTCTGAAAGATATTATCACCTGTGGAACGAACTAAATAATAATATGTCCGCATCGCTTAACTTATTTAAAATTTTGTTTATCATCGCTGAAGATAAGATAGATAAATTTAATATTATAACGGCGAGAAGCGAGAAATTACGCGTAACACCCACGGAAAATTGTTTGCTAGTAAAATCGTGCGTAAAAACAATGTCGCCATAACAGCTGATGGTTCAAAGTTCGGACCACAACACAACGAATGAAACGGGATTCGGGAGGGTCTCAGATCAGCTGATGCAAGGAAGAGAGAGAGGACCCATCTCATGTGCATTGCAAGGCACTGAAAGTGGTAAAACTCGTTACGGCCAACGGTCTATAAAAGGTGGTCATGAATTAACGATAGCGAGCCCTCGATCGGCAATCCGCACTTTGCACGATCCCGACACCACGTGGTTTGAGGCGGTGACACGACCAAGGTCGGTCTACTCTGAAATCAAGTCCGTGAGGTCGCTTTATTGGTTGGAATTACGAAATAACGATTTTGGTGCTAGCATTTTACTTGCAGCGAATTCAACTTGTAGTCATTAGGATTTGGGAAAAATTCATCGCAAGTGTATAGATTATAGATAAACAGCATGCAGTATTCAACGAATGTAGATATTTTGATGTAAACACAAAAACTTATGGCTGTCTGTAAAGTCGGTTTACGGACGATAATTTTACGTGATAACGTCATAATAAAACATTGATGAGAAATAGCATACTTTTATGAGTTGAATTGAATTATTATTACTGAATTATCATTATTTTGTATAACACAAAGCAGGAGTTTTTCCATAAATTAATCTTTTTTTTGTTTTTTCTTCTTGTGTGCTGCTGCTGTCTCCCTTCTACTCGGACGCATCGGCCGATGAGTGGAAGGGAGATAGATGCGTCACAAACTGAACGCTTAAGCCGATCGTGCCTCTCTATCGCTTGTTCCGCGCTCTCGCTTGCACACTCGGCTCAGGCGGAACGTGACAATGAGTAATGCTTTTTCGTGTGTGCAGCCGGCGTTCATAGATTTATTAGACGTTATCACGTCAAAAAGGTAAAACAATGGCCTCGTGTTGCTTAATATTTTGAGTATTTACAAATTCCTTGTAGACAAAAAATACAGGATTTTCCAGCAAATCATTTATTGAATAAGAAAGCGTTGCTTGAAAAACTTCCGTATTCCTTCGACATACTCGTACCTACTCAGGATGTATAATGTGTTCTTCTCTGTGAAGATTTTCTATCTAGATCGACAATTTTTACAAACCACGTAACACGACTTAGCTATCAAGTAGTATTTTGGGTACATACATTTTGTTTGGTAAAAATATAATAAACGATACGTTTTTGCACAAATAACAACCTGTACCGTTGAGAATCGAAGGTGGGCTCGAATGGCAAAATCACCTAACGAATTGAAAAAGAATTTAATCTGAAAAAAGAGCTCAATGTATTGTAGTGGTGTTGTAGTTGTGGTTATTTGTGTCATCGCGGTGGATCCGATTCCCGTCCCGGTGAGCGGTGTGAGAAGACTAGAGACTAGAGGTGGACTAATATATAACCTAACCGGTTAATTCACGACGTTATCAAACCCCACATTAATTATTAGTAGTTATAAACTGGTAAGCGTGGTTAACAATTAACGCCCTTCTATTTCATCTAACACTTAGGTAAAAACAGTAAGCAGAAAAGAGATGCAGCGTTTATTATCCTCCGTCCTGTTTAAACCTGAAAGAATAAACACGAAGAAAAAGGATAAGACTAGCGTTACTATTAACGTTATTAACGTATTAACTGCATGATTTTCACTATATTCATTATTATGCTTCTGTTTCACCTAACCCTCGGACTAAATAGTGAGTAAAAAAAGGATGCACTATTTATTATCCTTCGTCTCGTTTTAACCTGTAAGAATAAACACGAAGAAAAAGGATAAGGCTTGCGTTACTGCCGTTACTGGTGATTTATTATCCTACGTCCCGTTTTAACACATGATAATAAATCGGTGGAAAAGAGATGGTGATAGGTTAAACGTTACCAAATAACCAAATTCGAAGCAACTATCAGAAATCATAAACGCCGTTAATAGTAACGCTTACCAGTAGTCGTTAAAAATCTGGTAACGTATCAGTTATAACCGTTTTTGGAATTTAACGCTTTAACCCACCTCTACTAGAGACAGAGACTAGGGGACCCTTCGCGTTGGCATCGCCAGTGCGCTGATCATGCCAAGAACCGAGTTGCCGAGTTCCCATTCTTAGTGAAACACTGGGGCATGGGCCTAGTATACAATCAATACTATTCTAGTACCTACCAATCAGCAGTAGTCGTCGAAAATAGTGCAGTAAGAAATATAAGGTTAATAATAGCTGTGTACTCAAAACAGCACTTTGCGATTAATTTTTTAGAGTTTTTAGAAACGTATAGCTACCGTTTGTCAAAACTACAACTGAATTATTCGACGTGTGTTATAATATGTTTTGACTTGCACGCGGTATGAAGTTTCGTAAATATGTACTTAACTAAATAAGGCGGTAAAAAATTACATTAATACTACAAATCCATTTATTGCAGAATCATTACGGTGTTTAAGTATAAAAAATTCCTGAATAATCTGTCAAATCTTGAAGATTGTAGAAAATTGTTAAAATGCGTATATTCATTTTTATATCTCTACAGGGATCAAGAAGCTTTTTTCAAACTCGGGAATATGGATATTCACGCGTTTACAGCTTATGTTTACAGTTTCCGGCTTATAACCTGTAATATGTCAAGTGGCCACTTAACCCAGCCAATGACAGGCCGTAAGCCCTGTAAATGCTTTAATATCAATATTAATATGTGTAGAGATATAAAAAATAATATACGTACTCCCGTCATGGAAAAAATCTAAATTTGTGTATAAGTATTTCGACATACTCAAAATACATAATCATTATTTGATAAAATTGATTAAAAATAAAATTTACAAAGTGGTTGAAAAGTTTACAACAGGGTTAGAGTATATGAAATGGGCCATATTAGCATACAAATGTCGAATGGTAGTTAGACGAGGAGTATTCTATAACTGAGACCAGATCGAGAATCAGTCTCAAGGGACGAAATCAGGAGCTCAATCACAGATAACTATCGACGTAGTTAAAAACGTGCTAACCACGTGCTAACGCTAACCATTTGACCGATCACAATGAACATACGTTCATACCACGTTCGCGTTGCCGAGCACCATAAATGATAATAAATATCGCGGCTAAACGTCAAACGTCAAATCAAGAAAGTCAACGCGCGTGTCGGATTGTTTATTATGTCGACTGCTTTTCTCAATATTTGGCTTGCCGAACGCCGGCTAAATGCAATACGGCACTCGAGAAAGATTGAAAGAAGATATGTGCTAAGAAGATATATCTCGGGAAATGGCTCGCGACTTGATGCGCTCGTTTAATAATCCCGATCGATAAATTTTAACGCGTGTTCCATTGTGATCGCGAAAACGTTAAACATCCATGGTAAGAAATCGTTATCACGTCGCTTATTACCGCGTCGATAGTGATCTGTGATCGAGCTACAGGAGGTTTACTGGGGCTGGAAGACAGTTGAGGGCGGCGCGCGGCGACGCAGGATCGAGAGGAGTGGAAGAGACAAGACTATCTTGCAGTGGACCGACATGGGCACATGAGCTAAATTAATTTATTTATAGTTTTTTAAGGAAAATAACAACATATTTTACACAAAAATTCTATTACAAATAATAATAAAATATGTCAACAAACATTTTCCAAATTTTTAACAACACTGAAGCTCGGGGGCTTAGATAGCCGCTTAGTATGCCCTAATCGGTAATACGGGCCTGTCTGCGGTGCGATTCTCTTCAAGACACTTCTGCGCATACGAATTCAGTACAAAATCGTATGCGCAGTAGTTCCACGAAGCTAACAGAATCGAGGCCCTGGGCAGGGATCACCAATATGTATATGGACATGTAGATACAAGTCGGTACAAGGTCAATAATACAACAACAACACTACCTGTGAGAACCTGTAATTGGTCAACTCTGTTTTCTTTTTATGTTATTTTAATGATTATATTTGACTGTTGGTTTTCCTGTAAATAAATCAATAATTAAAGGAAATCACCAGAAAATTGTGGATACAAGGTCGATAGACCTCGTACCGACATCTGTATCATGTATATTTATTATGTCGATATATTGGTGATCTTTGTCCTGATTACACATGACGTGGAGCCGAATGCATATTCCACATAGATATTTTACCACTACAAGTCTTTTTCTTCCATCTCGTAAACAGGCAGAATACGCATGTGTTTAGGAATGTTGCGACAAAAAGGTAAAAAAGTGAAAAACGCTGCAGGGGACAAAATAATTATAACGAAATGCATTATGCTCCTCCGTCCATGTGATCCTACAAATCAAATAATAATGCATTTCAAAACTACGATGATATGCATTCAAATGCAAATAAAAATAAAACCAGATTTCAGAATTTTGAGGTATATGGTACGTCCGTCGAAGCTACTAAGGCTGGGTTGTTTGATCATTTATTAGTAATATTATGTACTTACAAATCGAAAGTAAAAGTATCTATAAGTATACATTTTAAAATAATAGACTTTTTGCAAGAGCAAATTTTCAGAATGTTTTGACTTTTACTAACGATCAAATTTACACAAATTATATGATGAATAAAAAAATATATGATGCGACTGTGCCAGGATGTAGAAGTCGAGGAAGGCCGAGAAAGACATGGCATGATCAAGTAAAACAAGTGCTTGAAAGTGGGCATGTAAGAAGTCGGAATAATCGACGTGGTGCATGAGAAGATGTATGAATGTGGAGGAAGCAAGAGAAGTATGCCAGGACAGAGTGCTGTGGCATTCTATCCTCTCTGCCTACCCCTTCGGAGAAATGGCGTGATGGTTAATTAGTTAGTTAGTTAGTTATATTTCGCACCTAACTCATAATAAAAGTCCAGTTTCATTTTTTTAAATGTTATTTCTTGACGTAGGAAAGAGATGAAACATGCTTCGGTGTGAGCTGTAACGTTCTATTCTCGGTTCATTTTCGAAAAAAAATCGGTGCGATTTATTTGGAATGTTCGAAACGGAAAACATCATGATGAAATTGTACTACTTATAGCTATTACAAATGAGCCTATTAGAATCAAAGCCAGCAACCTTCATCAGATGTCAGTAATCGGGGTGGTAGAGCATTCGAGATTGTTATTTAAATTAATTAGTAGGTACAAAGAATTTAATCGTCTTAGTTAATTGAATAACGGATGTTTACATAGACGTAGTGAGCGTTATAGTGCATAAAGCGATCGCTTAACCCACCCAAAGACAGGACATAAGCCCCGTAAACTCCTGACTAACTTCTATAACACAGGTATGTATAAAATAATATGTCTTCATCCCTGTATTTTTTTAATGTAAGATAAAATGCTTAGATTTTACATTGGAAAATTGATCATGAAAACCGAAAACTACTAAGAACTAGAGAAAACTTTTAAGTTTCAAGAAATAAAAAGATATAGGAAATTTTATAACTTAAATATTTCAGCAACTTGGTTTTACTTACTTAAACCCAAGATTGGACTTATTTTGATTATAAAAAAACATGTTATCGCAAAGATTATGAAGATTTTCTCTGAATTTTCCGGCAGACACACACCCATGTTAAACTTTCTTACTTCTCGATAACATTTGTACACATAAGTACTTACGCATATATTGACCTATTGCCATTTTTAATGAATAAACACAATATTATGAACAATATTATTATATATTTTACATTTCAGACAAATAATTATATTTGTACTTAGTGTTTTACTATTGATAAGTTGGACGAAACAATCTTTATTGGTCAGTGTAATCGGTCACACGGTTCAATAACTGCTAACTTATTCCTTACAATGATAAGGAACAAGTCACTTGCATGCTGTCTTCGACTAATAATCGCACATTTGAAAAATACACTTGAAAAGTCTACTAAATATCTAGGACACGGGCTAGTAAGGAAATGAAGAATTTATACGTTAAGGTGCAGAGATTATATTTTTCTATTTAGAATCCATTAATATTATATTTCTTAGGACTTATCGAGGACAGGACATGTTCGGAAAATGCGGAAAAATACACATTTTCATATGACGCAATCTCAATGAAAGAGCGGCCGAGTTATATCAGTACGCAGTCACATGTTTTTCAATGGTCACATGCTTAATACTTTTACTGGAACGGAAGACGAAATCAATAATGTACGGAGAAGCATTTGAAAGAGGGATTCTTAATAATGATATATCACAGGCACGAAAAATTAAGTTTTGAAATGTTACATAACAGATAGGAACCGCTCATTCAATTTGAAATCTAATAAATAGGAAAATTGCTTACCCTTCTTCAAATTATCACCAGCACTAGACTCCGGACTTTTATTCCCCGATTTAGTATTTTTTATTTCATTAGTCCCATTTTGCGGCTTATTATCATTCACTTCACTTCCTAGAGCCATAATAACACGAGGCAAAATTAAGGTCCGCGATCGCGCACGGCACAATCGCTCAGCTGTACAAGCACATGCGTTTCAATCAAAGTCCTGATTTGAATAACTCCTATTGGTAGACTGTAAACTTTAAGAAAAAAAATGTGACAGTGGCGCTATCTATCAACGATTTTAGGATTTTATTATATGTACTGTATTTATATTTATTGCGAAAGATACTAAATAGGTTCATCAATCAATAAGAATTTATTGTCAACAATTATCTTGAAACAGTTCAACTGAAAGACACAATTACTGAAAGACCTGAAAATTATGAAATTAGCCGGAACACCTTTTCAATTTGACAACTTTGAAAATGAAACGATCGATAAAATCGTGTGCTGTTACGCCTTTTTAGTCAGCGTTACCAACCATTCCGTACAAACATAGTTTGACGTTTGACAGCATCATTTTGGATTTTGGTTTTGGTTTGGTTTGCTATTTGCTTGAATTCTAGTTCACAATTGAATTTTCTTACTAAGTTGTTTTAAAAGCATTATTATTGAAAATTCGTAAGTATTAATTACTCTTTTCATTTTTTTCGTTTATTTTTTATTATACGTTCTAGGTTTACATTAAATGAAATGCTTATTGTACCTCTGTATTAAATAATGTCTTTTTAATATTCCTCATATTAATGAACTTATCTGACTTACAATTTCGAATAATAGCTGAGAACCCCAAATTTTTGCTTATTTATGCATTTTTTCTGTCTCTTTTTATGTTTACGTCCTGTTTTTCAATCTAAAACTTTAGTAACATTTGAAGAAAAACCCTCTATATTGTATCACTCATGTACTAAAAACTAGTGATACTAAAGCACAGATTATAGATCAATGACCTCTATTGCATTTGAAAACTGTTTTAGTTTGGATTTTTGTGTAATTACCACTATTATCATACTCTCATGAATAACTTAAGTAATAAAGAAGCGATAGTGGCAACTGGTCCATAGTGGGCCCCTTTCTTATGGCCCTATGACTATACACTTATGGTCACCACACCATTTCTGGTATAGAGATGTAAGAAGAGTTTTTCCGATAAACATCAAAGTGATCGAAAGAGATTGGTGTAGGAATTGGAAGCCAGCACCGGCGTGTGGCAGCCAAGTGAGTAGGGAACTTTACAAAATGAATGTCCTTTTACGACCATTAATACCAACACTCCAGTTAGTTTTTTACTCAATGTTATTAGGGTTGCTGCTCTAATTTTTATGCTTTAAATTATTTTTTTTAGCGGCAAGATGCTAGACGGTTGGTATTGCCGTTCTATCGCGAACATGCAGGCGGAGGGGGAGGTGGCTAACCGCGGCGGAGGGGCGAGAGCAGCCGCCCATGTTGACGAGTATTCTAGCGACAGCAGTCAGAGCGAACCGGAACCAGTTAACTATCGAGCCCAGTACAATACACTCAAGAAGAAACTTAAATATTTGATTTATGTAAGTAACCGCTGAAAAAAAAACACTTCAATATTTTCTAAGATTACTTATTACATTCAACAATAATTAATTAATAATCCTTGTCAAAATTATACTTCTTTAATTTCCCAGGAAAATGAATGTTTCCAAGATGCCCTCCGTTCTTCTCAAAAGCGTTTATTGAAGGCGTGCCGGGACAGAAGTTTCCTGCTGGACCGACTTCTGCAGTACGAGAAACCTGACAACAGCTCCTCGGAGAGTGATGAGACGGAGTCTTCTGATGATGCCGATACCAGCCGAGTTGATCAATCCAAGAAGTTTGTAGTGATGTTTTTATCAAGCTGCTTATTTTATTGTTTCAATAGTATTTTCGTTTGTATGGGCACCTCTACATTATCTGAGGATTGCTTAGAACTCTCTCATGTGAGAAATATTAATACAGTGTAAAGAAGCATGATAAAGTATCTCAAAACCTTTTTTGACATTTTCCATGCAATGCCTTCCTTTATACGTAACAGTTAGATTTGGAAAGATTTAGTATTACCACATGGTTGAAAAAATAAAACTGTTTTTTTTTAAATTGAATTAATTATTACCCTGTAATATGCTCATCGTATTTTTGTTTGCTTTTACAGAAGAAGAGTGGAACCCGCATTAGCGGGACATGGTGGGGGGACCAACATGTCTGCAACTGTTAAAAGTCAAAATGTCATAAAAAGAAAACGACCACCTCCGCAAAAGAAAGTCATACAAAACAGCGTGCCTATGGTAAAGATATTCTACTCACTCTCATTTCATTCCATATTAAATTTTTAGGCTGACTGCCTAACTTCAGACAGCCAAACACAAATCAATTGGAATGTCACAGTATTACATTAATAAAAAATTGTATACAACCACACACCAACTTTTCCATGTCTACCAGTTTGAGATCCGTCTCTTCTTTAGGACAAACACAACTAAACCAACATGCAAATACCACTACACACATTCACCATAGCCGATTTACAAAAATACAAAATTGACATGCTGATTAAACACATGCTTTACTAAGCCACCACCAAGGGTTGCTGATTTATTATTAAGACAATAGTTTAAAGGATTAACAGATACAACATTAATAATATTGGAATGTTACAGCATCAAACGACCAACTCCAAAGCCCTGAGCCTCACATCTGATGGACACATGACACCTGAAGAAGTGGAAAGACACTTGCAGTCCAGACAGAGCTGCCTGGAGCTAGTGCCAGAGAAAGCTCCCCCTACAGTGCCTACAGAAATGTTCAGCAATGATCCATCTCTTGATAGGTGAGAAAGTACTACTACTCCTACTTTCCCTTATCCGCACCTGGTGGCACATAGAGATCTACATCGGTACACCAAGTGCAGTGATTCTTGATCAAATGATCAATTATTAAGTGAAGACAAGATGATGAGTGTTACTGGTCCCGATGAGCCAATCCATTTCCAGATTTATGTGAACAATCACATATAAATATTTTATAATGGTTGCCGAATGTGCTATCGACCAAACCACGAGATGGTGTGAATTATTACTTGAACTGAGTGAAATGTATCCTTAAAAAGTAAACGTTAGTCTATGTGATCACTTACTGACAATTCGTGAAGTGTGAAACTCTTGCGGAATAAAATATTGGCTGGTTTCATTAGTCAATCATTTGGTAGATGTCAGTATTTATTGTTGCAGTAAACATTTGTTAGCAATAAAATAATAACATTATGGTTATTTTAGTGTTTTTTTAATGAATTTTTATTTTTAGTGAATCAAATGATCTTCTGGAGACATCCCCTTGCAACATTGGAGATGATTGGGTGGAGTAGAAGTAAATATCTTCTATCGCAAGTGAATTTCTCATACTGTGCAACATGAATCATAAAAAAATTTAGATGTAATGCTAGCAATCTTTTCTTAACGTGTTCAACTAACAAAGATATTCGAATATAAGAAATATATTTTAATTTTTATTTCATCCATGTGTTTTACTATACCAGCAACTCCATTATCTATAATGGCAGGCATCATAAAAACCCAAATTTTATATCCTAAAAAATCCTAGTTAATTGCTTGCAAATATGAAAGCATGATGAACCTATTATAGAATATGTATAGTATAGAAGACGCCACAAACCAAATCAGTAACATTTTTTAGGATATGTACAAAATTACAGCTTTTTGTATTATATTGAACAAGGAATTGATTGTTATAAACATGTATCTCCATGGTTATAAATATATCGTTTTTATGCCCTTGGGAAAAACAAATATAATGAATATATAATATATAAAACATCGAATTAAACCAAGGGATGGTGATTCAACAAACTGCCACCGAGCTAAACGATTGGCCGCCAACAAACAAACACCCGAACACCCATGTACTTACCACATATTTCCAAATTAGTTTTTTACTTGATAAATAAAAAAAATATCAATTAATCAAGTACGTACATGTATTGAAGTTTGTTTGGATTTGGACACAAGAGTTGGCGGCCAATTGCTTAGCTCGGGAATAATCTTTTGAATAACCACCCATTGGTTAAGTGCTCATGTTTTTTAAAAAAACAGATAAGGGATAAATAATAAAAAATATCAATTTTAAGACTCAAATCATTCATATTACTTTTATTATGATGCATCGTACATAAAATAATCTTCACGCATACATATTGAAAGCGTAATTGAATAAAGGTATTAAATTTTGATCTTTGTATCCAATTTGTGTATGAAAATAATTTTTGTTAGTACCTTCTGTTGAAATTCCGTACCTACCCAAATGCGTAGATATTTTTACGATTGGCTACACTTTTATTGTATTGTCTGCGCGCAGCTGACGATCACGAGGCTAAAATTTGTCGAATTTGTTCTATGGAGAATTCTCACTGTTCGTGCCCGTGGGTTTTTTGGCGTTTCGTGAATGGTGAAGAAATTCTGTGTTTTTTTTAGCATTCCTTTTGTAATTCTCATGTAGAAATATTAAAAGTTAGTAGTTTCCTTGATATCTCATATATTTTCTAAAATGGGTTCTTTGCAAATCGTAAGTTAAAAACAAACAAATTATGCAGTCCATTTGTTGGACTGGGAGAATTCTCTCTCGTGTGTTACGAAATGGGATCATAAGTTATTCCAGTGTGCTTGAAGCGAAAAATAAGCGCGAACCTCATTTAGTATCAGTGGTGTGTGGTTTCCCCAAAGACTTTACAAATGGAAGAAAGCAGAGAGGGCAGTTTGGTGATGACGCTTGGTTTTCATCGAAGTTCAACTGTGCTGATGTCATTGGTGAGAAGCATTTTGTATATTTTATTACGCTGTTTTCCGTTTTCTTTTTTTCAAACACTATTTTTCCGCTTCTTTATGATTATTCTTCAATTGATGAACCCGAAGATCGAAATTACGCAATCTCCCTCCAGGCACCTCCGAATCTTGCGATTTGATGCGCATGTTTTACTCAACACAGCATTAAAATTTTAACTTTTAGTTTTCACATCCGATGGGGTCAGTATTGAATGTATTTTAAAACCTGGTTTACATATTATTTATATTTCATTTCTGTTACCTTGGAATGAAACTGAAGTGTAAGACTAATCATCTTGCCAATGTGATACAGTGCTGCTCTATACACCATTATATTGTGTTGTTCACTTAATTGGTGCTATGTTATTATATATTGCCTTGAAATATTCATCTCAATTTATTGTACCTACATAGCTCTGTGTGTACAACATTAAAATATAAATAATGCAATAAAGGAAAGACACAATACGGAGGTTCCGGATTCGATTCCCAATAAGAACAATTTTTTTTTCTCAAGCCTGGGTGTTTGTGACGTTGTCCCTCTGTAATTGGGCCTCCTGGCTTGTTGAGGTGGGTAAATAAAAAATAAATAAAAATAAAGACTCACTACTTATTAAATAACTGTCAAAACTAAATATTACTAGCTTAATTTATCATGCATTTTAGTATTATTTTTTGTTTTTATGAGGTTCGTTAGTTGAAACCATATTTATTATATACATTTTCCACGATAATACTTAAGTATATTATTTGATCTTGTTTTTTTATTTATATGTAGGGCTGTATCAAAGATGATGCGAAATGAACAAATAAGTATTACTTATTATAATATGTTTTTTGAAAGTGCTTTTGTCATTCCTATAAGTACTTATGTTTTCTTATCACATTCCTGTTTTTTTTTTTTTAAAATGTAATAAAAGAACTGATTGATATTGTCTCTTATCCAGAATATGTTTTACTTATTGTTAAAAAGTTTGTATCGCCTCAATCAGTTTAATATTGTGTCTAGACAGCAACTTATCAGCATAAAATCATTGTACACTAAGCCTGTATCGGCTCTCAAGTAAAAAACCAAAGGTTACTTATTTATTGAACTGTAAAATAGACCCGGTTAACAGTGACGAGATAAATAGTTCATAATTCAGTATCGATTAATTTATTTTAAATCACATTAAAATGGCAATTATAAACTGAGAGCGTTAATTCAGTTAGATGAAAATTCAGAAGGAGCAAAACTGTGGAGAAAATTTTGTTAGGTAAGCAGGGTGTAACAATGTATCTACACATCGTACCATGAATACTAAACTGCACTAACTCAAAAATGTCAACTTTTGGAAAATTGCTAAAATTGTCTTTTTTTTAGTACTGTTTCATTGTAACTGGATTTTTTAAAATTCGAGATCTCGACATTGGAAAGTGATAGAATTATGATTCTTAGACAGAAATGTAGCGGTCGTTGTGAACTGAAAATTGGTATACTGCGTTCATTTTTCAATTATCTAATTTACAACGGATTGCACCAATGGTTTTGTGATCTTTTTGTTTTGTTTTTCTGCATTCAGGGAAAATTTTCAGCTACAAATTTATTGTAAATTGTAATTAAAGAAATGGATTTCATTTTATCATCTGGTAGAATTAGAAAGTTGTAAAAATATTTCGTACGGATAGTTTTGATTTCAATTCTAGTAGTTTCTACGGTGTTAACTCATAAACATGTTGTTTATTTTTAATCCTTTTAATGATAAAAAATAAAATGTTATATAAAACATATGATTTTTTGTGAGTGATCTTGAACTACAAAGTGATCAAATAACAAATAATCCTTGATCTACTTGTTTTGTGTGCCTAACTGTGCAAACAGAAAATGCTTGGAATAAAGCAAAAATTATCTAAAAATGTGCAGGGGAAAAAATTTTGAAATAAATTTTGTAACCCTCAACATGATAATAATAATTTATGAACTTGACAGAGGGCCTATTACAGTCAGAATTGAAATACTTTTTGTAATTATTTAACTATCCATACAAGTTTACATAATAACATAACAATTTACGGTATTTATTTGTTTGTTGAAGTAGGTATGCTATGATAGTATTTTTATATTTTGTGTACATGAAAAGTTAATGGTTGCATTAATTTGTCAGTTAGTGACATGTCTGCGCTAAATATGAATGGCTTCTCTCTATTAACAAAATTAAGCACGCCATATAAGTTTGTTGATAAGTTGCTGACAAAGTGAAAGGTGTGCAGTCCAGTTTATAGTTGATAAAAGAGACATTTATAAATTAAAGGTATTCTAATGTCGAAATAATTTTGTACTTGTAACCAAGTAAGTATGCAAATTTGGTAATATGGCAGATGTAAGTATGGTAGAAATGAATTTGAGTGTAAATCAGTGTAAAACATACTTAATATATTTTTCTTTTAAAAATCTACTTACACATTTGCTTTCAATGTTATAAAATTTTCATCAATGACTAGAAAAATAAAAAGTCATAGAAAAATTGTCATCATGAGTAAAACTAATAATAATTAACTCAATGTTTGTAGCCCTCACTTTGTAGTTTTCCATAATTATGAAATTAAATTCACTTTTGTTTTAAACTACTTATTTATTTGTCAACTGTCAACTTTCAACATTGTATTTATAAGTGTCTACATCCCAATGCATCGATCGTGTGTTTCTTCCCTCACTTCACTCCCCTCTCCACCCCTTATCCCAGTACCTGGTCAACCACTTTGTTAGCAACTTATTCCCATATAATAATTATTGAGCAGATTTAACCCTTTCAGTGCCAATGTTAATCAAGCCAGCGAAATTGTAAAACTAGTAGAATTCACCACAAAAAAATATGCTACTGCAATGGAAATGGATTTATCCACCCTTTCTAAAACATAAAAAAATGTGATTCCAGGGGTGGCTGATGGTGTGGGTGGATGGAGAGCTTACGGCATCGATCCCGGAGAGTTTTCCTCCTTTCTCATGAGGACTTGTGAGCGTCTCGTAGACATGGGCCACTTCAAGCCCTCGGAACCCGCTGGCCTCCTAGCCAGATCCTATTATGAACTTCTAGAGCATAAGAAACCCATTTTAGGTAAGCACCCCACAGATTTGTAGAAAAGTTATTTGTTTGATTTTAAGTTTGACCTCTGAATAATTTAAAAACATTTTTTTAACACAACAAACAGTAGACTATAAAAAATGACCCAGTAGTAAATAAGGGACTACCATGAAAAATTTCCCATGTCAATCAGTATCAGTAAAAGAAAGAAAAGCAACATATTATAGAAAATTACATCATTCCATTGTTTATTATTTTTCATGTCCATGTTTTAGAAATAGGACATTTAAATAACCGACTTTCATCAAAGACATAAGACAGAAAGAACGCGTCACGAGTTTAGCTGTCACAATTGTTTACTTCCTCTAAGTAGATGTGACAATCGTTCCTGTTTAGATATCATTTCATCTACGTAGTCACTAATATACAGCCACAATAGGAAGTGGTTGTCAATTACATCACTTCAATATTATGTCCTTGTTCTTTGTGTTAGAAATTTTTAGTTCACAAATTTCTATTGCTTTTGTTAAATTGTAGAGTAGTTAATAGTTTTTTTTTTACCTCACCTTGATACTTACATACATATGATTGACACAAGGTTTAAAAATCACAACAGCCACTACTAATGTCTTCTTTGTAATCAATTTCAATAACTGGATAATTTACTAAAAGATCAGATTGCATTCTTATGCACAATTGCCACAGCCGAGTCAAATAATTTTGATAAGGTGGCAGATCATAATATGAAAATGCACTGTAACAGCATGTATACAAATACAGTCTTATCTTATAATTGGGTGTGCATACAAATACCACTCAAATGTTTACATTCTCGTGTTATTCACACTGTTTTACTACTTGTGAGGAACACTTCACCCATATAGTGTCCTGATAAACACCTTCAGCTATATTATGTAATATCCACATCTAAAATGCAATTAAGCGCTTAACTTATAGTTCACAGATAACTAAATTTAATACCAAGAGACATTAAATGTTAAGAGCTCTTTGTTGTTAAACTTAGCATTAGAAATCGCATAAAGTTGTTGCCGTTAAAATAAAAATGACAATGAATAGTAGGTAAAGGTATGTATGTTTTTTGTGTTAATTTTTTTTTCTGTAAACCACAAGGCTACGCCAACTAGGTTGTTACAGATTGAAATAAATTGTAACTGCTATTTTCATAAAAATATGCCTCAAGGATATCAAATATGTATAATATCTGAAACAATATTCCAGTGCTTGCTTTGCCAAGCCGCCTAATCTTTTCTGTATATGTACAGAAAATAAATAAACACTGCTTTAATTTCCCAAATATTTAGATTAGTCAATTGCAATAAATTGTTATGTTAACTTAAATAGAAATTAACAAGTTGTAATTCTTTAGTATTGCAGAGACGAATTTTGCTAATAAATTTGTTATTAATGTTGGATCTTTATATAGCGTTGTTTTTGCAAGAAATGCATCAAGAGCGTTTTATAGAAAGAGGCTAAATTGGAATTCTATCCCCCTATTACAATGTTAAATTATTTTACGGTTTTTACTGTGTATTTGAGTGAATTTACGTGCTTTTAGTATCAGTAAAATTTTACTATGCAGAAGTCTAGACCACAACTCGTCCTCTCTGAAAATATACTGAAAAAAATATATATATATAAAAACTTAAGTCTCATTGACAACATGCTTGGTGCTTTTATTTAGTTTTCATCTATTGCTATCAATCGCTTGATAAATATCCTACTTCACTGATAGGTTGAATTTTACACCACGTGAGATGTTTGAATGTTTGTGCTGCTGATTATAGGTACATAATATGTATGTCTATCTCGTCCAATTAAACCACGTCCTTTTCCATGTAGTGATGATGTAATAGCCTCCTATTGACCGAAGTATCTTTTTAAATGACTGTTATTATGTGGGTACTATTGTTTTCCCCTGAACTGATGTATTAAGTCATACATATGCCATATTTGTAATAGTTCCACCCACTTATGTATGAGAGTGCTTGAACAAATATTTGGCATTTTGTCAGTTTTTATCTCAATTGATTGAGTATTTTTCACCTTTGATGTCTATGCATAACATTGTTTGACTTTGGCAAATGTGTTTTTGTTTCCAAAATTTTAATATATTACAGTATTACAAATAAATTACGGTTATTGTTATTCTTGTTTTAATGTTTTACAATTTATTATTTTCGGATTCTGGTTTGTACCTATGCATAGTAAAATTTTAAAGGTTTAATCCTATGTTGATATGATAGAAAAAATTACATTCACAGTCATTAAATGCATTTGACGAGGTAAATTAAACGGAACAGAGTCTTGTTATACATAAGACATATGTTTCATTTTTTTTTAAAGTTTTAATAGTTTTCCTGGAAAAATTGTTTGTCAAGAATTCACACTATGCTGTCATTTTGCATTTACCCCACACAATGTAAATGTTATGTTTTTTTGTTTAATTCTTTGCAATAGCAAATATTTCTTTGAAATTTAAACAAATATTTCAGTAAAATAATACCTACAACAGGACGAAGGATATTAAGGATATTAACTTCTACATAAATAAATTAAATCATAATAATTTACGCCTTTTGAGAGAAAGAAAAAAAGATTTTTACAATCCAATTTTTTTGAATAATTATCATTTTGTATTTATAAAATTATAATTTTAATGCTGATTACGAACTAATATTAATAATTCCAAGAATGCAATAAATCGACAAACACTTCTAGTATATTATAGTATAAAAAGTTTTGGTTAATTTATTATTTGGCAACTCCTTCTGCCCTATACCAACATTATGCATTTATTTCAAGCATATTTTCTGCACTTTGTTTTGAGTAAGATGCATGTCTTAGAAAGATTAATCCAATTCTATTCCCGTAGAAACTCGTGATATTTAAGTCACAAGTGATTTCAATAATAGAAATCGTATCTAACCCGATCTGTATTCTCGTGAGCAAGTCCTAGGACTGTCATGAATAATAATATTATGTTTCTAAGATATCTATCAGATTAGTAGAGGTCATAAGGTGAATGTATTGTTTGTAGTACCAAAGTCAAGCAGTTTTATAATTCGACTCAATTCTGAGATACAAGAATATATTACGAAAATACTGTGAATACAGACCAAAACATCAACATAGGGTGTCTCATATTTATTTATTAGTTCCGCAGAATAACTCTTTATTATTAATGTAGATAAAAAGAGGCTTACGGTACAAATAATATATTCGTATTATAAAGGTGTATGCAGACAAATTAATAAGGATCGACCCGCAAATGAGGAAATCCACTGCTAGCCGGAATTGAATTTTAAAAATGCTTTCGTGTAGACGCGAATATTTAAAAATTTTGAAGTGGGATGAAATATCCCAAAAACGCACGCAAAAATTAATAAAAAATGTTGAAAATAGCATTCATTTCAAAATCTTAAACAATGACGTCACTCCTTGTATCTAAGTGTAGTGTTTCCGGTTTCCGTTTTTAAACCCCCGTAGCCGCGTTCCATGGCATTTTTAATATGGAATACAATATACATACAAGCTTCTATTGCAAAAAAGATGGCCGCCATTCAGTCTCTCTAGAACAGCTGTTAACAGTATATGACAGTTGAGTCGACGGTATATTTTATCGGTGCTTCCCGCATCAGTTTGCATAGATTTTTGACAGTTTTGTTACTGGCTGGAGAAATACCATGGCCTTAAACAACCCGTTTTATGACGTCACTCCTGCAAAAATGACGCAGTTAGTACATAGTTGGTATTTAGCGCGGTATTTGAAATGTGCAACTTTAAAAAATTGTATCTTCATCAATAACTTATAAAAAAATATTAAATATATTTTTTTTGCTTAGTTAAATAGTAAGTTTATAGAAAAAAAATACTTTAGAAAACAGTGGATTCCCTCATTATCACAGTTTAAGTGTCTAGTTTCACAAACATTATTATTCCGGATTGTGGTTTTTATTGGATCCTCACACGCAAGCGACACATGACTTGGCAACCATCCCAAATCCAGAATTTAATTTGGTTACCCTTCACTGTTGCTTTTTGCCAAAACAGGTTGTTTTTAGCAATGTGGACTTTTAGATATATATACATATGTTTCTGAACATCCAAATATTTGTTATTGTTTAAGAGATATTTTTGGCTTACCCTTTGAGACCCCACTCCACTACCTATTATTGAATATATCAATCCAACAATTGCTAACTGTATTTAAGAGTTACCTGATAAAAACTTAAATTTTTACTTTTTTACTTCAGGAAATTGTTATTATCACAATGCTTGGATTGTGAGCATTAGGAGTTCAAATTGATGAATTTATGCAGAGTGTCACAATATATTTTACAGAAAAGTTAATTGCAAATAAAACCTTCTTCATCAGCATAAGTATCAAGTGATATTAAATAATTAAGAAAGAAAAGTGTTCGGTATTTTACAATAGTGATTAATGAACAATAGGCAATAGATAATGAATAGGTACTTGTAATCAAACTGTTGCATAATTGTTTTAAGATATAATAGTGTTATAATATTATGCATTGCAACCATTATGGATCAGATTTTATAATTAATAATTTAACCGGAAATATCATATTTTTTATTCAAGTAGGTACGTGAAAGTAGTCATGTGAAAAGTCGTAGCAATCGGTTGCGTGCATGAGAAGATGTATGAATGTGATAGAGGTAAAGGAACCGTTTCCAAGATAGAGTGATGTGGCGTGCTATCCTCTCAGCCTACCCTTTCGGAGAAACTGCGTGATGGATGACTAAGTGTGTTCATACATTATATTACTCTGCTCATTTATTTCTCTTAAGCTAACATGTTGCTTGGCATTTTTTAAAATATCAGCACAAATCCCATTTAATCAACTTGTTTTTGTTTTGAACATTTTTGCGCACACAAAGGCTACACAATTAGCTATTTATGTTAATCGTATACAAAAATGTGTACATATTGAATATTACTCGCAAGTCGTGTGCTGTATATTTAAAAATAGTAAATGCTTATGTTGCATCCTTATAATATTGTTTGTTATTGTACAAAATAATTTACACTCGCATAAGCAAAATTTTCGAAAGGCTATTTGTAAACTTTTAAACATAAAGAAAGTGTTCTAACCAAGCTAATCCTGGTGGCCGAAATCCAAGTTTGCTTTTGGGCATCTTACACATAGTTGTAATGTTCGGCACTTCGTCGTCGACTGGGTGGAGTCCGTTTTAGATAACCTTTTCGATTTTTAAACTGTTTATTACATTAAATGTAGAAAATTCGAGAGATACAGACAAAATGAGTTGGAAAAGTTATTTCGACAAGTATTAAACTTGTGTTATATTGTTTATAAAACAAACATTGGCCTTTTAGATATTTAACAGAATAGCTTCCTCTATCCTCAAACAGCGAGCACTCCGCTTCCTGCAAATACAGCTGAACACTAACTATTGCATTCAACATTGAGCACTCCAGCACCTGACAATGAACACTTAACGATAGCTTTTCCCTAACAGAGAGCACTCCGGCTTTGAAAATAACACTAAATCACACTCACGATAGCTTCCGCTATCCTCATACAGAGAGCACTCCGGTAATGAATTTAATTTATACTCTGAATAATGGGTATTTAGCCCTAATCATAATAATCAGGAACTTTTAATGTATACCTACAGTTGGCAATAATAGTGGTACATAATGTTATAACCAAGCTAATTTGATTTTGGTACCCCAAATCCATTAAGCTTTTTGACAGTAAACTAAGCAGTGTATGTTTAACCCTTCACAAAAATTACTAAGGGAACGCACTAACCCTTAACCACCAAAACTTTATAGAACAGTGTTTTGTTTGTCACAAGTATAACTATACCCAAATTTAAAATCATAGTATTTGTACGGAATACCACTTTACCCGCCAGGTAGTTTTATTTAACGACCCTTTTATGGCAATTTTACTGTGGGTCACTCTCCGATAAAAACTTTATTATTTCAAAGTTTTTGAAAAGCATTTTTACGTTTGTAGATTGAAAAGACAAGCATTACTGTATTCATGTGTACAGTTAGTAGGTACATTATTTTTACGAGCAAAACTATTATTTCATCTAGTTTTAGTGAAATAAGTTTTATGTTTTTTGATGAAAGAAATGTGGTGATTCATGATTTTTAATTTCATTTGTTCATTTGCCAAGTAAAAATGTTTACGGCTTTTGTGCTGTAATAATCCAACTAAACAACAGAAAAACAGAATGTTATTTTCCCATCGTAAGACGGTGAAAGTGTCTAACAAGATACCCATATTATTATATGTTACCTTGAATGGATAAAAGAAAATTTAATTTTTGCGTCAATGTTTTTTTTGTTGCTTATATTGAATTCAACAAAATAAAACAAATATGGTTATTTGTATCTTTGTCTGGCAAGACTCCTGACATGCTGGATGACCACTGCTTACAATTCATCAGCAGTTTACTTCAGAAATACTGGACGCGGACCTGACTTAGTAGATGCACGGAAGCTGACAGTCAATCCTTTAGTGTGTAGAAAGTTTTTGAAATCCATGTTTTTTTACAAAGGGACATAGGGAAGGGGATAAGGACAAAAAAGAAAAAGATGTGTCTTTTCTTTATCAATTCTAATTTATTTTTAAAAAATGTACCCTGTATATTGTATAATAGGTTGGTATATTTTTATTCCATAAGTCAGCATAATCTTCAAACATCTGCTTAGCAAAATGAATGTGTTTTAAAACATCCCACTTTTTTTCTATCAAAATTTTCGAGGTTACCATGTGTTTATGTTTTTTTGCTTTTATTTTAAGTATTAGATAAAGAACAGTTGTGAGGGTTCATCAAAACATACTCTTATTTATTGAAATATTGATATCGCAACATCAACATTTTAAGATATAAGATACCTGATTTTTTTTTGGTTTTATTTTACTAGGTAATGGCATTTTAATTTTTCCAATGAATTCAAAACAACCGCATTTCACAAAAATAGTTTTGGTAATAGAATAGGTCAATTTTAAAAAATTAAATTGTAAATTTGAGAACCTAAAGAAATGTGCGTCCTTAATTTATTTTGATTATATTTGTATTATCTATCAATCAATGAATTTTCTCCAACTTGATATGTTTATTTTTATCTCTCATTCTTCAGTACTTGGCTCGCGAAAAATGTAGTCACAAGATATTATTATCGTGTCACTTGGCATCATTTTCCTTTGCACATATTATGTCACTCGGTAACTTTTTCCTTTCAACCGTCGATAATATGTATAACTGTGAGAAAATAGAGAAAAATTGATTTTCTCACAATTATTATATTACATGGTGCTTGCAGTGAGATCTTTACTGTAACAGTTTTATCTTCTGATCTGTAGTTGTATGAAGCCGCTATCTTAGTGGCTGATATGCGGATGGGTTAATAATATATCTACATATTTAGTACATATAATTTTCTATCTTCCTCTTTTATTAATTAGTGAAATGCATAAGTTTTTAAAGGTTTATTTTTTGCTTTTAATAAACCAAGAAAATATTATGTAGGTAATATTTTTTTAATCATTAACTCAATTAACACAGATAGCCAAATACTTAAATAATTAAGAAGTGGAGACGGAAAAAAAAAACGCCTGTTTAGGTATTTATTGAAAAAAAAATAGCATCAATACAAGCGCGAGACAATTCAACAATGAAAAGAATCAAATTATTTTTATTTTAAATAATATATTTTTTTGTTAAAGCCAGTGTTTAAAAAATAATAAATAGCTTCCAGATTCAGTTTCTTGTTATCATTTACAAATTTAAATCATTCTGATGGATAAATAACTAGGGACGTAATAACCGATATAATGTTTATAGCGCACTACAAAATACAATTGATTAAAAGCTCAAAGGTTTCTGGCTATACTCACTCGTAGAGATCCGTATGTATACAGTGACTGTTTACATTCTGAAGGTTAAATTCATGTATAAATGTGAACATTTTCAACATAGAATAAATTCCAGCTGATATTATAACACAATCTTTAAATCACAGTAGGTCAGAGAAAATATTTTGAATAGTTAATTCATCTATTCATTCATATAAGTTTGGCTATTAATTTGCCTTAGATCTTCTCCCCAATGATTCTACTTTATTTCGTATAAAATATTTCTCGGTTTAGCAATTTAGAATTTGGCACATCTCCAATTTCAATAAAATGGTGTTTTAAAACAAAACATCTATAAAAAAACATTTTAAATATTGGTCAGAATAGAATATGTTTAGTTTTCCAATAATTTAGTTTGATAGAACCGATTTTTTACAGTGGAGACTTTTATTTGGTTTTCTCGTACCAATTTTAATATCTTGGCAAGTATTTTTGAGGCTGAAATATATTATTTGAAATATATGAGTTATTTTTGTATGTTTATTTACACTTGTTTATTTTAAACATACTGGTCAGCTGACCATTGATTTTCAGTAATTACAAAAAGTTGTCCTTTATGCTTTGTTTATCATGAGAATGTTACGAGTTCTTCTATATATTAAAATATTGTCTATGGATATAATACTATGTACTTGACACACAAATTGTCTTTGGAAAAAAAAAAGAGAACAGAATTCGGAGCACAAAAAACTCACTATGATACAGTTGTGTTTGAAAAAACTCATTCCCTAAGAGGTTAAAACTCATTCCCTAGTACCTATCTTTTGAAGCTTTAGGTTGCTATAACAAGTTGATAATATACATTTAGGCATATACTTATTGAGATATTCAAGTACATATTTTTAATGTAGAGGTTTCCTTTTTAATATTAATACATTAATAAGTATCTATGTGCTTTAAATTTACGTACTTTTTAGCTTGCAAACATTATGATTTGGAAATGAAAGTATTATGTAAAATTGTAGTGATTATAGGCACTCAACTCAGCTAATGATAGATCATGCACCCTTCATGCATGCTTACTCAACACAATGACACAATTGTCATTGTGTTGAGTAAGCATGAGAAAAAAAAAAAAAAATCTCATGCTTACTTTAATGGGACAGAAAACTGCACAGTTTCTTGCGCAGTTTCTGGTTCCGAAAACTGTACAGTCTGTCAAAAGACACGCCAAATATGTATATTTTTTAAGCGTGATCGTAATTTATTATCATATGTTTCCAAACCTGAAATTATTAATATCGCTAATAATGTAAATATGTTACTTGTTTTTTTACGTTTTTTAAAGCATTCAACATAGCAATGTACTTTTTTGTATTTCAGTTAGGCACGGGGTTATACCTAAATAACTGAAATACAAACATTTTAAACTGTAAAATTATACACCGTTCCCACGATTGAGACCAAACTCCGGAGGGTTATTGTTCATGGTATTTCTGAAAAAAAAATCCTTATAAAGTTTTTTTGATCCGGGCATTTCCAATAATTAATTTTAAAAAGTATATTCATAAAAAGCGACGAGTGTAATACTGCTTCTGTTTGAAGTGCTAGTGGCAGCGGGGGTGGCGGTGGGCGGGGAGGAGTGGGGGTCCGCTCTGGTAGTACGGACATTCAAAATTCGAATTTCATATCTGAATCTTTAGTTTAAGTTTCAAAAATATGTGATTTCTTCGCGCTTATTGGTGCAGGTCACGTTATGAGCCAGCTCAAAAATTGACAGTATTACACGCGTGAATTTTTATTTCATATTTTAATAATTTTTTTAAGAAATTAGAATTGAGTTTTTTTAAAAACTTTATTAAGATTTTTTTCTTAGAAATATCATGAATAATCACCCTCTGGAGTTTTCGCGGTCTCATCGTGGGACACGGTGTATATATAACAAATAAGAAATAAATAAAATAAATATCTACTAAAACGTTTACATAAAAAAATACTAACTGTCAGGTCAGCCAAACATAGAGCTGACCATTCAATATTCCATACAGTTTTTTCGCTGTAAATGGGACAGTTTGCAAACTGCACAAGAAACTGTACAGTTTTCTGTCCCGTATAAAGTGCGCTTAAGACTAGTAGAAATTTAACGGTAAAAACTCTTGTAAAGTCAAAAGCCATCAATTTTATAAAATATAAAGAATGTTTGTTATCATAATTTCTTTACTTTTATCAGCAGTCTGAACATAATGTGAGATAATAGTAGTCTGTCAATATTCTTTACATTCCTTCATATTATGATGCTTTTTGACAGGTAAATTTGTGGCATGAGGCTAAAGTCATGCGAATGTTTTTTTTCATTTTCAAAGTTGTTTAGTTAGGCTTCACACCAGTATGTTACAAGTTACGAATAACAGTATTAATGATTGTTATCATTTACATTATTTGATACCTACATATATATTTACATAATTTACTTGGAAATGTCTTTTCAAAAGAAACTAGGATATAATTTTTTTTATTTTTTTATAATTTATTTCAATATACAATACATAATCTAAAAACACAATACATGTCCTACTGAGTTGCCTACTGCAACTCGTCAGTAGGTGCATAAATACATGTTCAATTAAAAATAAAAGTACACAATACATACTCTTGCGTAAAAAAATTGTAAAATACATATAAATAAAAATACAATTCTAAACTCAATATAATACACGCGTCTCTCTTTTAAGCTTGAAAAATAAATTATTTTTTTAATACTTGTTGGTAGCATGTTACAAATTTTTGGTATACTGTATTGAAGTGTTCTCTTACCATATTTGGTATTATATTTATTTATTTATACATATACGCCCGATGGGCATTTACGTTACATTAAAATGATGAAAAAAGTACATTTATTAACCTGTTAACCGGGCGGGACGCATAAATACGTCAAACATAAACAATATCAGTACGGGTAGAACGTATGAACACGTCCTTCAAATATATGTTGCGCCCTGGAACAGGCATAAAGGTATTAGTCATCCATACATGTCTCGACATAAATAAACGAAAAAAAAATATTTAATAGTCTTATCATTTATTTTAGGCATAAAAAAAAATTAAAAAAACAAAATTAAGTCCTCCAGGCGTAAGTATCCATCACGCGACACTTCCTAGTGAAAGAGTTCGCGCCCGTTACAGTTGCGTAATTAGATAGAGGAGCGCCCGGTTAACAGGTTAAGTTACATGTATGTGAGAAAAAAATCAAGCATGTTAAAAATCAATTATATCTTTAAAAACAAGTTGAAAAAGTTACAAAACATATGTATATAAAAAATGCAAGCAAGTTAAAAATAAATTTTTGGCACCTACTTATAATTTTACTTTATTAGTTAACAAAAAAGGAAATCACAATTGGATATTATTTAAACGATCTGTCATAAATTGAGTTAATATTCCATGCTTATAGCTTTGCAGAGTGTTAAACATAATGTCCGCAGTCTCTTCATATTTATTGCCCAATGAATGCAGTCGTGGTATAGTCGAGCCACTGTGTTGGCTAGATGTTGATCCGGGACAATGAAACAAGAACTTACACCTGGTATTAACGGAAGGCACTCTAAAATTAATCGATTCTATTATATTAGGGACATCATAGTAAGAGTTTTTATTATTTTATATAAAACTACTAAATCAGGGAGAACTAATCGTGAACTAATCTTGTAAAACGTGTATTGTAAACATGCACCGGTCTGTGTTTATACTCAGAGAGAGATGCGTGCTGAGATATTAACTTGGACCATAATAACGCCTTAACAGATAAAATATTTACAGACTTATGTGATGATGATTATTGCTTGACATAACTGTATATTCCATATTGAGGCTCAATTATTTTTACAGTTTTTGTTAGTTTACTCAAAAAGTAATTTTGATACGATTTGAAACAGGTTTAAATTCCGGTGCGATCACCAAAAAAGGGAATTTTCAAGTTCGAAAACTACAAAACTAGAGTTAATTCATTTACTTGTGGATTTTACTGTCAATTATCTTCATAATTCATATTGTAAACTTTGCTGTTTAGTTTGTGGGACCCTTTTACACATTAAGACATCAATATAATTGATTTTAATCGTAGAAAGTATTAATATATGGATGTGTCTCTTTTCGCAGGGAGCAGTACAGCATGCGTCATGATCCTGAACCGGGACACCAGCATGATGTACACGGCCAACATCGGCGACTCGGGGTACATGGTGGTCCGGGCCGGGCGCATCGTGCACCGCTCACACGAGCAGCAGCACTACTTCAACACGCCGTTCCAGCTCAGCCTGCCCCCGCCCGGACACGGCGCCAACGTCCTGAGCGACAGGTTTGCTGCACCCTTAAGATGAAATTTCAATCCCCGTCGCCTTGGCAGCACTGCTTTCGTACATAAACTATGCACATGTATTCGAGCCATGATTCTGCAGCTGCTTATTGCTCGATCACAGATCAGAACCGACTCGGTAATAAGCGACGTGATAACGATTTCTTACCCATGGATGTTTAACGTTTTCGCGATCACAAAGGAACACGCGTTAAAAGTTATCGATCGGGATTATTAAACGAGCACATACTAGTCGCGAGCCATTTCCCGAGATATATCTTTTCGCACAAATCTTCATTCAATCTTTATTATAATATAGCCGGTTTTCGGCAAGCCAATATTGAGAAAAGCAGTCAAAATAATAAAAAATCCGACAAGCGCGATGATTTGACATTTGACATAAGGCCGCGATATATAGCCTAGTTCGGCTCCGCTCGGCTCAGATCGTCAATGCTCGCGGTATTAAACGTTATGTCATTGGGATCGCTCAAATCGTTAGAGTTAGCACGTGAATAGCACGCTTTTAACTACGTCGATAGTTATCTGTGCTTGAGCTACTGGGCTGCATTGCGAGAAGTCAGATGACGCGGTGCCAAGTCAGTCTAAGTACTTGGAAGATTTTTCTAGTATTTTGTACATTTGATAATGATTTTTTTGTTCTTCCGATGAGCAACTCGTGGAACTTTTATGGCAGCATTCAGCATTATACGCTTCATTTTTCCGTTTTTTAAATCTTTCATGATATTTTTAAAAATCTTTTATTGCGTAAAAAGGCCAGTAACAAGTTTTCGTTGTCTTCTTGCTTCATTAATATCAGCTCAACAGTGACTGCGGATCGAAAAAACGCAGACAGGGCGATGGCAATGTTGGTCGACGATAAAGGCAAGGTGGCGAGAATCTAAACTGCACCTTTAGTGTCGTGAAAATGCTAAATTATTGTTATACAGCTCTCGTCCTTGACAAAGAGAATGAAATTAATAAAAGAATAATAATAAAATAGACAGTCCCAACGTATACTGTCGAATCTGAAAAAATGTGATTTTCATTTATTGTTTTAAACTGTCCAATTTACACAATATTTGAAGGTGGTCAAAAAAAAAATTATTATATTCGATTAAAAAAACCCCAAAATTTAAGAGGAAAAATATTTTTTTTTGTGATCACCTAAAATATTATGTAAATTGGAGAGTTTAAAACAACAAGTTTTCACCCGTTCAAAAGAGTTTTTTGAACGGGTGGTGGCCCAGTGGGTAGCGTCGCGGTCTCTGAGTCCAAAGATCGTCGGTTCGAATCCCCACTTCGACACGACTCGATTCCTATTTTCAAGCACAAGCCGCTTAGGCTTTATTGAAAATAGTATTTGGCTCCGGCCGTTAATTTTTGTAAATCAAATTTTAGAATTTTGAATACATAGGGAAATACAATTAGAAAGAGATCTAAAACATGTGCTATACAATCCAATTAGAGTGAAAGAGATATTATAGTGTCTAGTTAATTCCGACTTAATGCTTGATAATCGAACGCGAAATACTTTCCTATCACTATTTCACACTATTTCATGTTAATTAGACAGCGAGAAGTGAGGTCTCACTCTCGCAAGATAGCAGACTTATAAATACTATACGAGAACTTGATGCTATCCTATTTCCTCTCATCGGAATTAGATGGCGCTCTGATTTTTCTCACTCTCGCAATACGCAAAAAGTTTAGCGTAAAACAGGGTTATTTAGAATGCGGGCCTAATTGGAAATAAAAAAAATAATTATTTTTTCATGTTGTTAAACTCAAAAGCGTGAATGCAACCTTTAGCAAACGCAGTCACATTACAATACTGTCAATGCTTTTTTGTCATCGACACGTGTGTAAAACTGTATCGAGAAGTTATAAACCATCAAGAGAGCTTCAAAAATACGTCTGCAAAATTTTTAATTCTGTGACTGTCCAACTTTTTTTCGGATCTGACTTTCTGTTTGAGTAAGTATGATAATACTACATCAAAATATTAGTGCGCTTTTTATAAACATATATGTGTATGATTTGCTTTGTAAACTTAGTTTGGAAATTATTTGGGTATTGGAAAAAAAAAAATTTTTTCAATGAAACATTTTCAAGGAAACATTTTTTTATTTATTCGTAAAATAAAAAATACAAGAATAATATTATTTCTAAGAATCCCGATATATTTATATGTACGTACTAACTACGGGGATTTAATTTATTATTGACGTGCCGTAATAAGTTTTGTCTTGTAATTAATATTTATTTTGAAAGAATGTAAGTATTTTCTAAAAATTTAAACGCACATAGTGATACAAAATTGATTTAGGTACATAAATTTTGTCAAAAAATATTACGAAAAGAAAGAGAATACCTTCTCAAATTGAACGAAGTTAAGGATGTATAACAGATTTCTAAATTGACCACCTTCTTTGAAATTTTTTTGTGCGAAACTGACAAAGTTGACACAATTTTTTTATGTTGCATAACCTGAGTTATGGTATCGTCTAGGTAAAAAAAAAAAAAAAATTGTTAATTCTTTAAAGTTCACGTTAAAAAATAATGACCAAAAGCATGAAGTGACATCATGGGCAAGATTGTAACACATATTTAAAGTTTTTTTTAAAATGTATTAAGTAAGCATTATATTTTAAATTTGTATTTTATTATGTTGGTATAGATATTAAAAATATTTACTTCAAAAATAAAAGGGTAGAATTATGCCCTGTAGATTTTTAGAAAAAATAAAATACGGGACAACTCAAGAAAAAGGACACATTCTACTTCATACAAACGCGAAATTCCGTTTCCCGTAAAATCGGTATAAATAAGCAAATGGATTCTAATTATATCGTGAATAACGTATTTATTCACAATTGAGGATATGTATTATTTTATTGTGTTTTTAAGACCGAAAAATATGGACAAACGGTTATAAAACAAACTCTATAGCGTTTTAATCTGCGAAAAGGCACAAAATAACTATCACCTTACAAATTTTTTACGGCCACAGCATTTAACAAATTGAAATATGTGCCAAATATCATAAGATTGCATAGATTTCTTTTTTTTAAAAAAAAAATATATATATTAAAACGAAAATCGCCTTTTGACAGTGGGACCGTAGAAATATCTTGTTGAAACTGCAAAGATTTTAATACAAAATAAGTAGTGAGAAATAACATCTCTGTTTCAAACATGTTTGCATAGTCTCTTGGCAGTTCTCTCATGTGCATGCAAAAATTATGAAACTAATTTATTGTTACAGAAGCAGCCAAAGATGTGACAAGTTAAATTAAATATGACTTGTATTATGTATTAATTAAATCATTACAGGAAACATGTTTCCACCCACTTTGTTATGTGCATTGTGATAGTATAGTATAATATGTATAGTACAATAATTTACTCTACATATTGTGTAAACGTAATTATATTCCTATTAACAATACATTTCCTGTAATCAGAGTGAATAAGGTGTGTCCTAAGATAGATTTTTATCAATTCAGGTCTCGTTTTACAAATGTCATTATAATCATTGTAAAGTGCATTACATAATACAAGTCAGTATTCTCGCTTAAAGCTAATAGTTATATCGGTCGTACTTTGACCCTTAAACAAATTTGCTCAATAATTATTATTTAGATTAATAAACGCAATTTTGTACACCCACTTTTATGCTGATTTGATTATCAAAATTTTTGCCCACCAATTTTTATTTACCATACTTAAGAAAGAAAACAATTTTATTGCTTCAATCTTTAATTGTGTTTCAATGTATTTTTTCCCCTAAACGGGATAGATATATCGTCGATGATCAATTTGAGTAGTGATTCGTGTATTTTGAGATACATTCTGATCTCTTTTATGATTTTTAAAAATCATTAGCCTATCTCAGAATGTGCCCAAAATCACATGGCTCATGTATCGCGTGCATCGACGATATTATACTTAAATGTTAATATGGAACCAAAATTGTGTATATTAAATAAAATAATTTGTTTTATCGCCAGGCCGGAATCTGCGGACACCGCAGAGTTCGGCGTGGAGGAGGGGGACGTGATCCTCGTGGCCACCGACGGCGTGTTTGACAATGTGCCGGAGGCGGTGCTGGTGTCGGAGCTGTGTCGCGCTCAGGGCGGGGGCGACACCGTCACCCTGCAGGGCGTGGCCAGCTCCATCGCCTGGATGGCGCGCAACCTGTCCTTCGACGGGGAGTTCATGTCGCCGTTTGCCAAGAACGCACGCCAGAACGGCATCGACGCCATAGGTGAGTGACCCTTCACTGCCAAAACTGATACTATCTGCTTTGTTTTTTTGGTGAACCCGTATTTTGTTTGCAATCTACTCCGGCGTTTTAACCTCTGTTGCAGGGGCCATATTCAGAGTTTGTATTTCCTTTTTTAGGTGGCAAACCAGATGACATCACAGTTTTACTAGCGACGGTGGTATTGTGAGATAATGCCGAAATTTTATGCTCATAAAACCATAGTATTTATTACAATCAAATTAGACTCTCACTAGCTTAAATATTGACCATACAAAACAACGATCTGGAAGAAAAGCACTTATTGATGCGGTGAACTACTTATTCTACCTGTTGTAATTACATCCATAAAAGATATTTTGATATACACACCTTTTCTGTAATAAAATTATAGTAATAGGCATATTTCAGTTAGCGGATTTTTTAAAATTATTTGATCAAGATCCGCTGCACTTGTGTATCAATGTTGGGCCCTATGCACCATTGGGTGCGGATAAGGAAGAATAGTAGTATTAGTAGTATATTTTGGAAACATTCTCACTTTCTAAGATGTTCAGAAGATGTTCTTTACTCTAAATTTGTTTTGGATTAACATGTAATTTTCAATGATCCTATGATGCATTTTATTTTATTATAAATATTAGTTAATTCAACAGAAGAATTATGAGAATATCATTTTCATGTCACTCATGAAATTTTTTAAATTATTTATTCTTCACCGCATCATTGCAAGTGGTAGTGAAAGATATCAGCTATGGTTTCAGATCCGATTGTTCCACTGTGTGAGATTCTCCTTAAACCAATTACAACTAATCTAATTGAATGTTTGGTTAATTAAGGTGGTTATTGGAAATGTTAGTAATCATTTGTGTTTGGTTTCTGACAGTTTGAATGTATTTTGGGTGTGTTTTTAGTATTTTATCAATTTATAATTATTTGATTTATTATCAAAAATAAAAGTGTAATCATTGTCTGCTATTCAAAGACACTTTTATTTGCGATAATTTCTCTGATTTTGATTATGACGGGAGTTTTCTTTGATTCTTCTAATTTAAAATATTGTTAAAACTTGACACATTTAAATTGGATAATCTTTATCACAAATTTCTCTGTAATATAACCATTTTAAAATTTGCCATCTACCTTGTCACAATTATTGTGTTGACTGCAAAAAAAATAGTCAAAAATGAAAGTCATTTGTTGATGTAAATTAAATACGATACCACACAGGTTGAAATTGTGTTCAAACAATTTATATTCGTCTACAATTTGTATAAAGGTGCTAATTATGTTAAACTCCTTAAATATCAATACGCAGAGTTTAACCCTTACAACATGCAGCGATGGTGCTCCTCTCGAGTATCGTAATGTGCTTTCTAGGGCAAAACCTAGTTAAAGGGTTAATGTCTTTCATTTCTCATCTAGTCGCACCCTAATACTAATAGGTTGCGACATTTGTAAATATTTCATATGTGAGGCTATGTGTCTCCAAGTTATTGTAAAAATCCACAACACATGACTAGTTATAATTTACCCGTGTATTATTATATCGATGGAAATAAACAATTTTTGATACAAGCGTTTTTTAGACAATTTTTTCGTACCTCGGATAATAATAATGGCCTCGGTATTGTAGTTAGTTTTTAATACTTTAAAACTTAATAACATTTTATAATAAAATATGTTATATGGTATTATATGGTAATGAAAAAAAAGGACATACTCATTTGTATAAATTGTGGCTATTTGTTATAAATCATATTTATGAAGCAGGTGTTTATTTAACCTTTGCCATTGAACATGTAACTTTGCAATTTCTCAAGTAAGATATTAGCTGTCTGCAGGTCATTATAATTAGATCCTAGAAAAGAGAGTCTAAATTCAATGCCATTATGCCAAATCAATATAACCCCAGGAATATGATTGAGATGCGAAATTTTCATAATGTGTGTTGTTCAATTATCTTGGAGCCTATACATAGTTACATAATATGTTATACGTAATTCATTTGCAAACAATGATTTGTGAATTGTAAATTAATGAAAACATGTAAAAGTCTGATACAATTTATTTTAATTTTAACGTAGTCCATATTCCGTCTAGTTCTTGGCAATAAGATGTTTTATGTAGAAAATTACTCTTAACCCTGTAATGCATAGCTCCGCCTTTAGACGGACCGCACTTTTTACAAGCACATACAAAAATAATCTTAAAAACTGCTTTTGTGTGGCCCAGCCTAAAGGCAGAGAGGGTTGAAATAGGCTATGTTTATTTATATGACAAAATTGTGGGAAAATAAATCCATAGTCGCTTTGTGTAAACTTGTTTTGCTGCATTCAGTATTATTAGAAAAATGATACTTGAAGGTAAATCAACTGTTTTAGAAGATCACTAGGTTTAAAAGTTTAGATTTTAGTTCATTCGTATTGCCTCGAAGTTGTTGGAATATTCTAATACTTTAAGACACATTGATTATAAGATAAACACAGTAGATAGGCTGGTTTTTTGTACTCGTGTTTTATTTTTCCGAGAGAAGAAAGAGAACCAACCTATGTAGAAAAATTTCAATTAATGTAGTTTATTCACATTTTTATTTTGCACACACCTGAAATTATGTTTCTATTATATGTAGTATTTTTCAATTTAGGTATTGAAATGAAATGAATGTGGCCAGTGCACTTGGCGGTGAATTAAGAGTTGAATATTGAACATGGCTCTATTTGGGGAATTGAAATTGCGATGTTCCGATTGGGAAATGATTTGAAAAGTTGTGAATCGAATGATATTTAAGATTTTATAGAGCATATTTTATATTATAAGTATTAGATGCCTAGGAAATGTTAAACCATCTTACAAATGAAATACAAGCACACATAGTAATTTCCAACTTATTGTTAATTGTTGATATGGTGCTGTGGCTTATTAATAAGGTCTCACTTGTTTTGATCGCAACACCAGTAAATACTTTAACCTTTTGCAAATTATCTGTCAGTTCAATGTCTATCTTCTAACAGCTTATCTACGAATCAATATTGGATCCACTACACAAAATATTTCCAGTAACATTTTCCTGCTAATAAATTTTATGTGATTTAATTTAAGTTCTTCCTATTCATGATTTAGTATATAAAATGTGTTTAATAATTTATAAGGACCTTAATGTAAAAAGATCATGACCAGCGCTTTCCGGAAATTCAATAACAAAGGGTAAATTTTAGATTTTTTACTTGGGAGAAATGATAACCAGACAATAACTTAAAATACCTTATGTACATCCACCGCAAATCCTTTTAAATCATACTTAAAAATTTTAGAAGGAGATTGTTACTTAATTATTGAAATAGGAGGGAGGTACAAAAATAAATTGAATGTGAGCAATCCTATATGGTACAAAAACTTTATAACCGTGTAAATGTGTCCAAAATTTCCAGTGCCCTTGGTATAAATCAACTGATTTTATAATTTTTATATTTTTTACTTCTGACAACCAATGGTGTATAAAAAATGTTTGAAACATAATTAAACTCAATGTTTTTATATTTTGACTTGCCATAAGATATTTTCATGTAACAAATTGTCTGGAAGTCTGTAATGCTCTTAAGATTTGCTTCTTGTAGTTATATACATATTGTTTGTATCCTGGCGCCGAGTTGGTACCACCAAATCAGCCCAATGTAACGCGGAAACTGGTGTTTTAGTTTATCTCCGAGTAGATCTGTTGAAACAGAACTGTTTTTTCATTTCTTTTTGTTGATAAATAACACATCACAGAGGAGGTAAAATAATCTACTAAATGCATTTAATAATCGCCATTTTGCAAATTGTTGAATACACTTATTTTATCCAAAGAAAGAATTATTTGTATATGATCAATACTTTGTGATAACTTTCTCCTTTACAACAGATTATGGTTAAATAATTATTTTCCGAGTGTACCTAATATTTAGGTTTTTCTTAGCTGTTGTTGATGATTAAATAAAAGTATGAATAATATATTCTGTTTTATTTATGGTAACCAAAATTCTTTCCCCATAATTTAAAGAAGCTTTTTCCTATCAATGTTTGAAAATATGAAGTTTGAACAAGAAGTTTTTCTTATTTCAGACGAACAATTTTTTTCTCAAATTCTTGAATACGATTGGAGATGGCCAGAATATTGTAAATAAGCAATATATATGATTTAATTATAGAAATTCACTTTATTTGTATAGAAGATATAAACTGTACACTATAAATACAAAAGCAATATAAATATACATAACAATATTACTCACATTAAACCCCACAATGTTAATATTTTATTCATTTAAATATCCCAACACTAAGTGCTAACACTTATCATCCATTACGCCATTTTAAACTATAGTTCAAAAACAGAAGATCGTAATTTTATGTTACTCTATTTTTGGAATCACAATTTGTACAACAGAAGACAAGAAGCTCATCTATTTCCGGAGGATTTTCCGGAAGATTTTCCGGAAGATTTTCCGGAGGAATTTCAGCTCGCTCTCCCCAGTTGAACCCT
This sequence comes from Micrasema minimum, assembly GCA_022494985.1. NCBI lineage: Eukaryota > Metazoa > Arthropoda > Insecta > Trichoptera > Brachycentridae > Micrasema > Micrasema minimum. The sequence goes on from JAGVSP010001719.1 coordinate 72,419, forward strand.
CCGGGGTCTTTCTTCCGGAAGGGGAATGTACTCGGGTTCTTCGGCAGGGGAATCAAACAGGAGTTTCCTACGCAAAGAGAAAATAAACATTTTCAATTTATTTTACGATGGAGGGGATTTAAGATTATTTTTAATACAACTTATCAACGTACATATGTATTTACTGCCCGTTAGTGTAATATTGCATACAAATTAAAATATTAATGCAATTAATTTTTATTTGCTTTGACATATACGCTCGATGCTATTTTTTTTGCAAAAACAACACTATACAGGGCGTAACAAAACTCGATGTACAAGCGGAAAACCAGTGAATCTACATCGTATTTGGAGTCGAATGTGTAATATGAATTTTTAATCTGAGCTTGAAAAAAAAATTTTTTTTCTTCTCACAAAAGTTTTCACAAGTATGGCAGATTAAGTAAAATTGCTCAAATTCTTATTAAAACGCGTTTTTTAATTTTGCTTTCTATATGGATAGTATTAATTTGACTAAATGCGTGATATTTGATAACAATTTACAAAAAAATCGAAAAAAAAATCAACTTCATATTCAATTTTCTCAAAAACTAAGGGTCAAATCAAAAAAAAAAAATTCTATCATATCGAATTTAAATATTATGTAGATTCACTGGTTTCCCGCTTGTACATTGAGTTTTGTTACACCCTGTATAAGTGGTCCAAAAAATAATAATATTAGTAAAAATAAAAAATTAATGTTTGCCAAATCTCTAAGAGTTTTTCATTTCCCCTAAACATTTTGATCAATAGCTTGTATGCGGTATTGTATTTGCACAATCAATATTATGTACTTATAGCTTATAGCATATATAATAATCTACTTACAAAAAATTAGGTGTTTTTAACAAGCGTCTGCCTCCAATTTCATTCGGGAAGACATCTTCAATGAAATAATAAATATGTCCGACCGCCATTCCCATCAAATCCACCCAAATAGCATTTCCCAGGAGAACAGAAAAATCCAACAGGACCCACGGTAAGTACGGTGCCTGTAAAATATACAAACCATAACAAATACACTAAAACTTTTAATATTAGGATTACCAAGAAAGGATCTGATGTATCTAATTAACTATTTCTAAATAAATCGTAATTTATGTCTGCCCGCCGAGCTACCACTTCCCAACCGGCATGCGGCATGTGCGCAAGCAACTATAATCCTGTACTTTTGATTTGCGATCTTTTCGGGATCATCTTTGTAGATTTAACACCATAGATAGTTCGGAATAAATCGATAGCCGTTATGCTAGTTAAAGTGCTGTTTTTTGTGATGTGAAATGTTTATTGTGCGCCAATTAAAATGTAAATCTTTTAAATTAGCAGTATTGAAAAATTCATATTTAAGCGGAGCGTGAATAAGATGTTTTAATAGCTATCACACACCTAACCAAGATTTTAATTGATTATCTTCTATTAGCTCTGTTTTTACGATTTTAAATCCCAATAAACATGAATAAACCTCCGTTGGGATTGAACAATAGCGGAACATCCTGTGACGTTTAGAATCTTCTATCTTTGTAAATAGCATAGTGCTATGTAAGCATGTTTTTTAATAATTACTTGACTGATATTATAATGTAATCAATGGGCATTTTTCATCTTATGTGATCTATAAATTTTCTGGAACTTCGTTTTGCTTAAAAAGCTGTGTCATATTGGATAGTGGAGGTGGGTAGAATAGAGATAGCAAAATTATTTCAAACCATTTTAGATAGTCTTTTTTCATAATTTTAATTTTTTACAATTAGTCAAGATGTATGGATCCATTGTATGTTAGTAATTAAAAAATAATAAAAAATTGTAAAATTAGTCCTCGGCACGGGGTTACCCCAGTGAGGACAAATTTAGTATTTTTAATTGGTACTTTGTAATATGTTTTTAAAATAAATATAATATAAAATAAAAATAATATGGCATCCATCGTACTGTCTCCAAGCTAACAGAACAAAAAATCTTTATTTTGTATTATATTTTAGGTGAAATTCAGTCCGAAGAATGTAAGTCTAAACAAGGATTCCTCCGCGACCAAATGTACACTAACATTTATCGTGATTGCTTGTCCAAGGAAAATAAGGATGACGAAGAGATGCGAAGCACTGAATGGTGGTTAATGAATATATAAAGGTATTCAGTTAGTTTATTATTAATATTCAAATTACTGTGAAATGTGGCACTAATAGCAATCTATAAAAATTCAAAGCATAATTTACCAGCGACGTTTAATTTTCTTTTGGACAGCTCGATTATGTATCGATTAATTTCAGAGGATGTCCTAATGCCGTTACCAAAATCGATTTCTCATAAAAATCGACTTTATTTATGAAGAACTTTTAATCAATTTAAAACATTTATGTTTTATTTTTGCTCACATTTTGTAGTTTTATTAAAATTACCCAGAACGTTAAAGCAGAGTTTATATTTACGAAATCGCTGTCAAAAAAACTTTTTTTTTTAAACAGTCTTTATTCATCGGTAAAAAAAAATTACAAAAAATACATAATTTCCTTACAAAAGAAACTTTTTAATACAGTATCCGATATACTCCTTATTGGAGTTTGTCATCGGTGCAGGAACTACAGAAAAACCCAAATATGCATAGGACTATTTTATTGAGTCGTAATGCAAAATTGAGAAAATTTTGTGTCGTAACAAACAAAAAATAAAAAAAACAAAATAGGTTTTAATTTAAAAAAATTTTATACTTGAATAATCCTCGTTGCATAAGTAGGCTCAATAAACATCGTTTCTATGGTTGCGATGTCAATAATACAGTACCTTTATAGGCTGGCCTATGTGTCAAACAGTAAAATAAACAGCATGGAAATAATGTAGTCATTAAAGTTTTTATTTTTTAGAGACTCGCTGCCTCAGAAACGCGGCTTGCAATTTTCTATTCCACGTAATTGTCTGCTATTTGTTTATCTCGCTTGAAATGTAGCATAGAGTAATTATTTTATCACTAAGTATGCAAAGTAAAAAGCTTTAGACATATCGACAAGAAGCGTAATAGCATCGGTTTTATTTCTATTACATATTTTATTAGATTAAAGTTGAGTCATAAATAAATTGGTTTTGAAATTTATAAGACGATTTCAAACACACGTTACTGGTCACAATCTAAAACGGAGTGAAATAAAATTTCATTGCTCTTGTGCTAAATTCTGGGGAGAAAAATCGAGGACAACACTTAAAAAAGAAGTCCACGGAGAACAAATATTGATAATAATCTTGATGTTTTCATCAAATCTAGTATCATAACTACCTGGCGTACAGAGTCAGAGAACTCCCTATAGGCTAATTATTCTATGTATACGGTATTGTTGTGTTAAGGATACCAACCATCAACATGCACCCGAAATTAAATCATGACAACATAAATCCGCAATGCGTCCCCATAAATGAGCTTCCTCCAAATGGGGCTATTCGGCAGTATCGGTGATAAGGTTAATTGTATAACACCATGTTGAAGAAGAAATTAAACTTTTCTCGGACTCCAGCCCAAAGGAACAAGAAAGCTGTGATGATCCATCCATATTTGGTAGTCATTGAGAATAATAAAATTGGTGTTGTAAAATGTAACTGGGAAAGGGTGAATCGAGGTCTAGTTGCAGAAAAATGATAACTTCTATAAAGTTCTCTACCAACTTAATAATTATTTTCATCAAAAAAAAATTGAATCTTGATTAAAAAAAATTCACCTTGTAAAACATCATAATAAATTATTATTTTATTTTAAAAACTTTGTTATTAGTGCTACATGTTTTTTTATGCTATAAAAATGTAATGTACAGTATCACATGTATCTGTCTAATTAAGTGTCTTTTCACCAGTTGATGGGAGCAATGTACTCCCATTACTTGTTGGGTAGTGAACATACAATATCGCACTGCCGCGGAACAAAGGAGAGTCAACTCTAAAACACTACTTTTTTGGGAAATGGCTAAAAACACTAACTTTTTTGTTTCTTAATTTTTTCACAATTTTTTGGTTGTAATTTGCTACGTATATTGGATAAAAACGTTTTGTCTTGCCCATTGTGAAAAAATTAAGAAACAATAAAGTTTTAGTGTTTTTAGCCATTTCCAAAAAAAAGTTGTTTTTTAGAGTTGCAACTCTCTTTTGTTCCGCGGGGTGCGATATTTACTTTTATAGAATAGTGGAGTTTTTCAATTTAATAATAATTCATTTTAAATTTTAAAAAAAATTATTCTTACACAAATTCTAGTGATGCCTCCATGCTCCAAATTTGCTTCTAGCGACAGAACTCGCAAAGCAAAAATTATGGTATTTTGATCAAATACAATACAGGTACAATTAAATTATTAATCACTAAAACTAACTAAGATTTGGTTGGAAGATATTGTTTTAAGCAGTTATAGCCATCTCCTTGTACACTTGCTATGTAATTGTTCACTTGCTTTTTTTTAAATCGAAGTTTTTATAAATAATAACATATTGTACTATTTTTCATTTACAATTAATTCAACACATCAAAGCTAATATATTAACTAATATATATATAAACTAAATTAAAATATATAAACTAATTAAAATTAAATATAAAAAATAACTTGGTACACTTCCACTTTTATTTATTTTGACCAGTTAGAGCGCTTTCACCCTGTAACGGGCATCTTCAGACCAGTCTGATCAGTCAGGCCAGTCTGAAGATGCCCGTTACAGATTTATCATCATCTTCATTTTTTTAAATTAATAATGTCCAATTGATTATAATATCTCTTTGGTAGTTAAAAAGTATTGTATGCAGTACAATAGACTTACTTGTGTATTTTATACCAGCAAAGAATATTTTACTCATGCAACCAAAGGATTTATAGTAACAGGAATTGGCATAATAAAGAAAGTTTATTTCGAAGTAATATTAAGCAGGGGGGTGTTATACTTACTACTGCAAAAGTTGTGATAACGCAGGCAGTGGTGTATGCCCTTGTTACTGTTGGCATTAACAGGTATTCCTGTCGAAACGTCTGATAGGCCATTGTCAAATATTTATAAACTACTTATATTAAACCACTCATTACAGGACTCAGTTTAAATAAAATAATAATGAAAGTCAATACATTGTAGACCTAAATAATACAACTGTCACTTTAGCGAACTGGTGGCAAATTTTATTGGTCCACATAATATTTTTATCGTCAGACGTCGCGTAGCACAAATTTTAACGTATAGAAGTGGATTATCGAAAATAGTGACGTAGGTTAAAATTTTAAAATCGACTTAAGCATGGAAAAGAAACATCTAATATATACGACCAAGTATATATTTCCGTAACGTTGATAAGACCTTTTTATTAATATTTTTGACTATCACTATTTTTCAAAACTGTAAAGATATACTCTATGGTCAACAGGGTTTACCAAAATAAAGATATTTTACAATTTTGACAGGTAGAAACTTTCTATGGAATTAGATCTCAAAAGTGACAAGTGACAGTGACATTTCTACAATTTCTTTGATGTTTTTCACACGTCGATTTATCCGAAATCGGAATAAATATTTTTATCGAATATATACTACATTCCGTATATATTTTTTAGTATCCATGAAATTATTATCGTTTAATGAGTAACGTATAGTTAATACATCAGATTTCTAACACCGAAGATCAACTGGTCTTGTTATTTTAATCGCTATTCGACACTACCAATAAAATGGAATATAAGGATTTAAATGAGCCTCCAGTCGCTCTGAAAGTAATGCGACTCACTCGACCGACACTTATGAGTCCTCAAATTGTGACATGTGATGCTAAAGATCTTCCTGGAAACCTATTAAATAATTACTTAAAGGATGACATTGTGGCTGTTAGAGGTATGGAAACATTAGCAGCAGGTCAGATTTTACTGCTGCCTCAGAGTTTCGGTAACATATATTTAGGAGAGACTTTTTCTTGCTATGTTTTTGTGTTCACAATGAGACAAATCAAGTGTGTCAAAGATGTATCAGTAAAGGCTAGATTTAGAAACGAGCTGTCAACGAATACCAGTTTTCTACAAATAAATTCAGCTTGTGTGTCGTTAGGACCAGATGAAACTGTCAACGATGTGATTCATCATGAAGTCAAGGATTTAGGATATCATATTCTGTTCTGCGAAGTTAGTTACATGACGCGTCCATGAATACATTAGCCTCCTTCAAGAAAAGTTTTTAAATTTCAAGTAGTGAAGCCGCTCGACGTTAAAACAAAGTTTTACAATGCAGAATCTGATGAAAAATTTACTTGGAGGCACAAGTCCAAAACATCACTACCGGTCCTATTTGCTTAGAAAAGGTATCATTGGAATGCTCGCAGCTTTTTACTGTTTACGTCCCTCAATTCTTTTGGAAGATGGGACATCTGTGTTTGGGAAGATGAACTTGCTCCAGCCGCAAGGAAGTTGCCAGTATCTGTACTGCCTCACCCCGCAGCCCAGCCTTGCCGCGGATACCCCCGGCAGCTGGTCGCCACTACACCAACATCGGGAAAACTAGACATCGTGCTGTGGAGATCTAACTTGGGCGAAAGAGGGCGCTTACAAACCAGCCAATTACAAAGAATGCCACCAGATTATGGAGATTTACGGATGTCATTTGAAGCATTGCCCAGCAAAGTTGCACTAGAAGTTCCATTCGATTTTAAATTCAAAAATTATCAACACCAGCGATAGACAAATGGATTTTAGTTCTTAAATTAAAGTCTTTAGATAATTCTGGGATTGCTTTGGTCCGGAATATCTGAAAGGAAAATAGGATCTCTGGAACCCGGGGATCTACTTCGGCTTCACTCTGCGCTTTCCCAGTTACTGCTGGTCTTCAAAAATATTTCTGGAATTTCCTTAACTGATTTGTATTTGAAACGTACATATGATTATGATGATTTAGTATCAGTTTTTGTAACATAAAATATAGTATTTACCGATTATGGTCATTATGTTATAAGCAAAAAAAAAATTTTTTTAGGTATTTACGTATCACATTATCGTAATCTTTACATTTAAAAAATATCCAATGTTTTAATTATTAGTTGGAGTTTGTACTTTCTTTATGGCATTATAAAGAAATATTATTTATTAACCCTGCGTTTCATTTTTCTCACATTTTTCAGTTTTATCATTGTCATCATTCCATATCCGCTCCCTTTGTGGAGCATATGGATTTTCACAAACTACAGTTATTGTCCGCCAGCCCTATTAAATAAGCTATAAAAAAAAAACAGCTAATATATTCATAGGAGCCATTTTAGGCTTAACTATTGATTTTGTAAAGTCAGGCTTACTTGCATGTTCAATTTTTAGCAGTCATATTATATTAATGTTATAAATAATTATTATACTTATTTAGTATATATATATTTTACATAAACTAATATATTTTACATTAAACTTAATTAATTTTTTTCCTAACTATTCTTTTATTCTACACTAATATATTCTCACACATATATTTTTTACCACTTAGCCCTAAAAAAAACTTTAATTTAGTTCATTTTTTTATTTCTTCTGGCATCACCCTCATACATTTTATTGCAGACTCCATGTATAAACTTTTTTCAAAAACGTTCAAAGATAAACACATTGAAAAACTCACGGGAAGAAAAATGACAATTTCACGAACGAGGCCAGCTTCGTCGTTTTCGGCCCGGAGTCAGGCCCTCATTTATAGCCAGTGAAAAATAGATTCAGATTTGTCTATGGATATTTTAAGACATTTTGACATTCGAAAAATCCACATATATTTTTGACAAGTGACTATCGAACTCGATTTCAGTAATATATTTTTCAGGTGTCAATTTAGTAATACATTATTTACACAATAATGGTTCCAACCAAAGAAATTCAGGATTAGCATGCCTTAATATTCAGTTTGAGGAGGTGACTATCCACAAATAAATTTATTTCCCATGTGTTTCATAATTTTTATTTGATTGAGAACTGCGCGACACGAGCCACAACTGCTCTAATTATTTTTTATATGGCTCTAATATACTTTTAGAATAAGTATTATGAATTTACTCCTGAATAATGCGAAACTAAATTAAATTCATGCTTGTCGGGAATTTTATACTAACCCATTCTTTTTTGCTATTTCTAGTACCCAGTTGTAGTTTTTATTACGATTGAATAATGATATAATTGCAGTACCGCATCGGGCAGTTGTATATGATAGCCCGCCACAGTCCATGAACAATACTGATGATGGCGGGGAAGGAGTAGAAGTTGTCGCCAAACTCTGAATTGCACCGACCCTGAGCATGAAAAGGACAGTTCACTGAGAAACGCATTCACCTCTCCAAGTATGAATAACATTTATAAATAAATAATTCACTTACTCTGGTATAATATTATGTTTTACTTTGGCCAAAAATAAGTGCCCTTTTTAAAAAAAATAACCCATTAACTCATTACTCTGTAGTATTGTGTCACAATACTCAGTATCTCAAAAAAATGAAATTTAGTAAAATAAATTTACGTACTTATTTCAACTATCTGTGAACATGGGGATGTTACATTGTTTACATGTAAATGTTTAATCGGAGTATAAACTTTATTAGTTGATTTAGCAATGAAAACCAACTCATGCTCTATTGATTCACATTATTTGTTATTTCAGTTTGTTCCGCAGTGTTTATTCCGCAGTGTTCTTCAAAATTAAAACTCAAACTACTTATTTTTCAGTTCGTTCTACCATATTGGGTGCAATCGCTGATTCCAAAAAATAATCTACGTCACCGAAAAAAGCCTGGAATTTATACCATTTACTATCACCGTATGTGGAAAATATTTTGTGTTTTTTTTTTACATTTGAATAGAATACCTTTCTTATGTTTCTATACTACTGACTATTTTTGTCCTCTATAACTTCACTCATTTTATACAATTTTTATTTTTCATGCTAATCATCTTGGGGATTCAGAATCTACACTGTTAGTTTTGATTTTGATGAATTTTAATATAGAAATAACTTACTTAATTGCCAATTGACCAAGGTCATAACCTATTAGACTTTATGCACAAATGCGAGTATTATTTTTATTAAAAATACTGCATTAAAAAATCATAATATGTATTTTATTGTCAGCAAAATATATTCTACAGCATTTAATTTTTTGATCGTCTTTTTGCTCAGTGTTCGTTTCATTCTCCCAAAAGGTTCAGCATTTCAATTTTACAAACAAAATATGGAAAACAAAAACGGAGTCCACTTGAAAACGTATCAAAAGCGCCTTTTTGTAAGCCTCTTATCCTCCTTTATCTCTTGTGTTTTTGCACATTATCTATTTATTTTTAGTTTAAAGCTTTAAATTTGCAGCTTTTCTTATTGTTGATGTTTTATGACGAGACTTATTTGAAGAGTTTTACACCCATAATGTCATTGGAAATTGTATTTGCAATTAAATTTAAATTTTATAATGAACAAATAGTTGAAAATTTAAATAATCTCTCAAAAATAAGATTTCTTTTTATGAATAACAGACGTACACTTATGCAAATTGCAAGCATTTTCCGGGCTTCTTGGCTGGTATAAGTACTTAATTATTATTGCATTACCAAAAGTCGTTACTGGAGGGAGGGAAAAATATAGTTAGCTTCATAATGTTTATGTACAATATAAATTTTAAATTCTTGTTGAAAATGGTTGTAGATTAGTTTACTATTTAGCTGTTCTCCATTTTTTTTATATTTTTCTTTTAAATTTTAGTATGTTTGGGCTTTTTTTGAAGTAAAGATTAAAAACATAGAGAGGTGGTTTATCAGGATATATGCCTATCATGATGAAATCAATCAGCTAGCATTTAAAGGAGTCTGATGGACCCTAAATATTTCAAAGTCTGCGAAGACATCGTACGAGAGTCCGTTTGTGGAAGGTATTGGCAAGTCACCCAGAACTCCCATCATGTGTCTCTACAAAGTTGGTGGACGCGCAGGTTCGATAGTCTGGGGACGTGCAAACCACAGTGGAAGACTTTATTCAGTCGGGTAAGTTTGATTATTAATAATTATTTACTGCTTTAGGCCAACAATTCAGTAGTTGGATAGGTAAAAAATAAGTGTGGAACATACCGTTACCGTATATTATTGTTGATTTATAAAAAATGGATAGTGGAAAAATGGTAAGGTTTTACCTTTGTTGACAAAATTATGACTGCCTCAGTGTTTAAATTGGATTAATTTATTTACGAAAAAACCTCATTTTGGTTATTTATCCGGATTTAATCTTATGTAAATACGTATAAAAAATCAAAGTTGACTTATTGTCTTTCTTGGGCTGGCAGCGAGGCGGATAAATCGTTTTTACTTGGAAAATTACCCCGACCGATTTCATAAAGGTAGGGGGTTTTAAATCTTAGTAATATAAATTTTTTTTTCTCTATGGATTAATAAGAACCTTGGAATTTCTGTCAATATTATTTAGTGTTTCTATCTGATACATATCAATCTGTATTCCTTGTCAACTTTGACGTTTGATTTTTTGATTATGTTGTTTACTACGCATAAAATAATATTCATGCTCATTTCGTGTTTAGATTCCCGTATGATAACAAAGATGTATTGTAACTTCAGAGTAATGTAGAGGGAAAGTGCCAATATAATTACTTAAAATTTTAAAAAATATTGTTAAAATAGTTAAAAATTTGTCATTTTTTTTTACAGTAGGTGTTTTTCTAAAAACTACGCAATTAGAATTGATTACTTTAGACATTGTTTTAAAATAAAAACCTGTTTTTGTTTTAAGCTTAAAAAGTAAAGTTTAAAAAAGTGATAAAAGTACTTCTAAATAGGTGATGGAAACTTATTTATTTATTGTATGATGGCGAACGGCTGCCGATTTTGAAACCAGAAAAAATTAAAAAATAACAAACAGTGAAAAATAGAGGAATAAGTTTAGAAGTTATAAAAGAAGATTATGGAAGACTGCAGAAATTCTGATTAAATGTGTTATGACCACATGAAATAATGTGGTTAACTCTCCAACCGGGGAAAAGTTCTTATGCGACGGGGAATTGCAAAACGCCCAGAACTTGGATCGCGGAAGTTGAGCCGAAAAGAAAGTCAAAGAAAACGGGAAGCTCCAGTCAATACGTGCGATTGGTTTTCTATGCCCGTTCCTGTGGACGAACAATTCGAGGTCCGATACGTGCTGCCCACTGCTACTGCTGCCTGCTGCGGAGAGTGGCCGAGGTGTGAGAGGTGGTGGAGACCATGACGGCTCCGGTGACTGCTGCGGCCCGAGTGATTGCTGCTCGTTGCGATATCGGAGAGATTCTATGCGGCCTGCTGTGAGAATATGGAACTGCGCCAAAACTGCGACCTGGATTGTTCCGGCCTCTGTAACGTTTGTGAATCATTTTTTAAAAACCTCTTCATTTCTACAGCTTACTAGAGGAATTTAATTCATTTTTCAATGAATAAATTGAAAACCTACTACAAATTTAACTCTTCAGATACCTTTACAAACATTTTTTTAAAATAAAACATATGAGCTGTGAGCTTGAATAGTTTAGCTATGATATTTCTGTGTAAATAGCTTACTCTTACTACCATGAAGCTCAAATACACAACAGGTACTTCCTGTTAAAAGGTACATCTTAAAATTTTTTTAATTATTTTATTGTGTAATTATTTATTACATTTTAAGTAGTTATTAAAGTAAGAAAAGGACTTAGCAGGGAGAGAGTGATATTAATAAATACCTTACATTTTAAGTACTTACCTAATTATTTTTAGCGGGTTTACATAATGAGAAAGCAGAGCCAATAAAATATTGTTTTAACGCTTTCTGTTTTGAGCATTACAAATAATGCTTTTAATTATCACACATGTCGTCCATTATTATGTATCTATATATTTCCAGTTAATAAGTTTATTAAGAAAAATATGAAAATTGTTATCTGATGTATGTATTGGAGGTATTTTACATACTTCTTAAATGCACGTTTGCGAATCTATTTATACATCAGTAAACTGCAAAAAAATCCATATTTCAGGTAAATGGACTTAGCGATGAATTATGTGATTTTCACGTTAATATCTTTGAGTTCTTTGTGGGTTGCACAGTTTAAAACCCGCGCTGTGCAAGCGGGTGCCCTGCAAGGCGTCGGACCCTCCGTTGTCTGGAAAAACGTTTGCAAGTCCTTAAAATTTCAAGAAAATACCTTTTCATCTTCAAAATTTTACCTTTATGTATTTCGTAATAACAGTTTTTACAAATGAATTTTATATATTAAAGTTTGATTACTCCACAAATCGTGGAATGGACGTTACCATCTTTTTGGCAGTATGGCAACAATTATTTTGTTTTAAATTATATGATCGTGTTACAAGAAAATGATCAAGTAAAGAAGCGGATACTGTGTAGTTTAAAAACATTGAACCATATAATGTTGATATGGTTCTTTCACTCATAATGAAATATAATGCTTTTTTAATTAGTAAGCTATAAGAAACAATATATACTCCAGATAGCAATTATTTAAATATGTAATTTACCTGGATAATTTTTTATATAAATTTTTATATTTGTTAAACTTGATATAATATTAAAAAATTTTATAATTTATTTAAACAAAAATGTCCTTTGACATTTTAGTAGTTTAGGAATCTTGTTATGTACCAGTTGCTCGATCACAGATCACTATCGACTCATCGATTCGGTATATAAGCGACGTGATAACGATTTCTTACCCATGGATGTTTAACGTTTTCGCGATCACAATGGAACACGCGTTTAAAAAGTTATCGATCGGGATTATTAAACGTGCGCTTCTAGTCGCGAGCCATTTCCCGAGATATATCTTATTCGCACATATCTTCATTTCATCTTTCTCGAGTGCCGTATTGCATTTAGCCGGTTTTTCGGCAAGCCAAATATGAGAAAAGCAGTCGACATAATTAAACAATCCGACAAGCGCGTTGATTTGACGTTTGACGTACGGCCGCGATATCGCGTGCATCGGCTTCGCTCGGCTCAGATCGGCAATGCTCGGCTCGGCGAACGTGGTTTGGAACGTATGTTCTTTGTGATCGGTCAAATCGTTAGCGTTAGCACGTGGGTTAGCACGTGTTTAACTATGTCGATAGTTATCTGTGATTGAGCTCCAGTTATAATACTCTCTTGGTAGAACATTTTATACTCTCTTTGTAGAACATTTATTTTACTACAAAAATAAACTTCAATGTCATTCAGTATTATAAGTATTTTTGTATGCTAAATAAGTAGTTTTAAACATAACTATGATGGTATAAACAAGCCAATTTTAAAATGGCCTCTTGTTCAAAGTGCTTGCCTCATTTTTGAGACACTATTGAATTTCTTGTAACTAGCAACACACTCGCTGGCAGAAGGCCGTTTCAAGCGTAAGTTATGAGGTTGTTAGAAGCAAAGTTTAGAAATCTCTGTTTTCACTTAGGCTCAAAATTGCCTAAATTATGATTAGCATTGTCTTTTACCCCCATGTATTCCCGTAGCATGCCTATGCAAATTAGTTTTAGGCGATTATGAGCCTTAGTGATGAAAACGGAGATTTCTAAACTTTGCTTCTAATGCCTCATTTCTAAGACCAATGTTCTGATATTTTCCTTAAATCTTTCAAGTCTCTGCTGTTGTACAATATCTGCTAATTGTCAAATTAAAAATATTTAAAATAATGTTCAGTATTTAAATAGATTGGTAGCACCAACATTTTTTTATTATTTACTCTTATGTTTTACAATTAGTTTATTATATAATACCTCACAAATACTCAAGATAATAAAATAATAATAGTATTAAAAATTCAATGTTTTAATAATAAAATATTGTAGATAAGTCAAAAGCTCAGCGACTCTAAAAAATATATTTTGTAATTAATTACTAAAATATGTTTTTAATATTGTACCCACAAAACTTGATTATTTCGATATATTTTCATTGGCACCAAGTATGCTTATATATGTCATGTCATTATGAACTGAGTTTGTGTATGTATTTGTTTTAATAATTAAAACAATAAACAATGTACTTAACAGTAACCATAAATACTTATATGCCAAATATAACATAATAACCATTGAATTAAAAGCAATGCTCATAATTTATTGAATTAATAGTTTTAGCAACCATTTATGAATGATAATTATTATTTTGTGGTCGCTACTTTATTCCTTATTCAAGTGTTACATTATGAATCATAATTGATGGCAGTTTATTTTTAGATTGTCATAATTGATATATATAATATTACCACATAAAATTACCCATGTTAATATTTTTTTGTAAACCCCACTCATTTTTTCTTTTTTTAACAGAAGTACTTTGTTTTAAGATTTATAAATTGATAATTTATTATACATGTTAATTTTTAAAAAAAAACTACACAATTTTTCAAATACTCGATAATTTGTATATATATTTTATATCTTTTAATGACTTTAAATAATTGGTTAGTTTATCAGTATTTAAATATTTTTTATTGTAATAGTTTTTTTTTTGTATTATTGATATCCCAACAAATACAGAGAAACTCTGGAAATGAATGTGGATTATCTAGGCGTTTACAGCATGGGTATAATCCAGTAATTTGTATACTAGTATTACAGATTCTAAATGTTGTTTGTTTTGTTTTTGAAATCCTCAATAACTTGTTATTTTATTTATATAACCAAACTTGTTTTTTTATGACGTTATGTGACTTCTAAAAGTATTTTAAACACATTGAAATTGCTTAATTATCTACAGTTTTGCATGTTTCTTAGTTTTTTTCTCGACATTGTTTAAATTGGTTTAGATGTGATAAAAAGGTGCATTTATAACATTAATATGTACAATCTCAGATTTAAATTAAAAAAAAATTCCTTTTAAGAAATAATTAGTTACTCATATTATTATACATTACCTAATTATGGTTATGCAAAATTACAGCGAATGTTGATGAATCATTAATTTATAATCAGATAATTTTATAATTCATGGTTATATTATTATCTAAGAGAAATGCTGTATCGAAATCGGATTGAATAAATTGTATCTAATAAATACATCAATATAATCTACATTACTTGAAACATTCTTATGTTTTCATCGAATAAAGGAAAAAACATTTTACATTTAAACACAATATTATTTAAGTTGTAACAATGTTACTCTGTGTGCTTTCATGTATTAGAATAATAATAATTGCATGTTATTTATTTTGAATATACATGTATTTATATTCTGTCATAATGTATTGCACAATCTGAATTTTTAAAAGAATTATTATGTTTATATTTCGTCATTGGGTCTTCCATATTTATAATATAATTCACAATGGTTTTAAAAACTCAATTGGAAATGCTATTTACAATAGTCAATTGTATTTGTCAAAACTTAGAGAAATTGACGCGCAAGGCTATTAAGGGGCCCTAATCGGTCAAAAACCATTCTATGATTGTCAAATACACGAAGTTGGCTATAGTTTTGCAGGCAAAACAAAATGGCCAATGTTTTACAAATGCCTAATGCGGCCTTGGCATATCGACAGTAATCAACTGTCACTAGATCAACAGTAAACACATACCTCTTTAATTTACAAATTGATCACCTAAAATTACAGGAAAAAACTGGTAAATAATGTAAATATGTTGATAAAAGGAAAGTTTTTTATACAAATAATACCCATGTGTTAGGACAAATATATGCCAAAAATCAATGTAAAATCAAAAATATATTATTTGTCGAAAAAATCAATTTCCGGTGTCAATTACCCGCCAGCAGGAGTGTAGTTGTCGCTAAACCAATAAAATTTGCAACGCTTTCGCTCTATGGATAACGGCGATAGGGCTCTCTATAGCCTGCGCGTCATTACTCTAAGGTCAAAACTATATAAATTTTTATGTGCTTCATTAAAAATTTCATGTTTTGTAAAAATTATAATAGAAATTGTGAATCTGGATTTTGGAATTTTTATTAATGAGTAGAACATTAAATGTTGAAAGTTGAGAACAGGGTTATCAAATATAAAGGACATTAAATGAAGGCCAATTACCTTTATTAAGTCTTGCTTATTATAAATATGATTATAATACAAAATATTTCACAAATAATACTACTCTTTTTCATTTTTTCCCACATATTTTTCCAGAACATATTTTTGAATTCCATATCCGTGACAATTTTGATAACAGTTTGAAAATAAAAATAAATTATAACCAAAAATCTAGATTGATTTAATATTTATGATTAATATTACCGTCTGTTATTTATTATGTCTGCCTCGTGGGAGTGTAGTGGTAAGTAAGATTGGGGTACAAGTATGATGGTCGTGGGGTACGATTCCCCATAGGGTCAATATGAATTTATTGACTGGAATAGGTTTTTCACATCTAAAATTTTCACATATTGTGATACTTGGACTGGCATTGTATACTATGATCATCTTGCCTTTATAAATGGATCAATTGCTCTGCGCTTGTGTACAATGCATGCACTTTGTACCCAAGGTAAAGTAGTAATTAGTATTTATTTACAAGTTCCTATAGTTGAGTTTCCACCATCATATTTTTTGTTATTCATATTTTCAAGTATCGCCATATATCCAGTTGTTGATGTCAAGGTGTATTTCTATTGAAAATGGGACTTTCTGGTAAAATTCAAATTACAATTTTTGTTTAAAATCGAGTTTATTTTTTATATGTTGTCACTTCCATCGCTATATAAAGCCATGATTTCCAAATCAAGCTAGAATAACCATAAAAATTATTGCTAACAATGAGTTCAATATATTTACTTTTTGTTAAAATAGATAGTTTTTGTTCCAACGGAAAATTGTTATTAAAGTTAGAAACACAAGTGTCATTAGCCATTTGTATTAATGATTTTCATAAGTTAGTTAATCAACTTCCTGTTTTAATAATTTTGTTTTCTGATTTGGTTTCAGTGCATTCGGGACATTTCTGCTACTGGGACAACAGACAAGCTTTGCTTGGATTGACGATTGGATCTGAGATATGACCATTGAAGAATGTTCGTTCAATACGAAAAATGAAATGCACTCCATGACTAATGTTAAGGTTAATATTATTTTGCTATATAACATATTTTCATCATATTTTAACAGGGATGTTGGTTTACAACTCCCTTAAAATAATCTTGTTGCATTTTCTTTGGTGTTACACTTCTATAAAGCTAATCTTTGGTGGGCATATACAACTCAATTTATTTTGAAGGATATTGTCGTGTATGTTCCAAAATAAATTACTTCATGTCATAAATATGCAAGTTGGAATTCTCATTATCACACAGTGCATTTCACTTTCACATTTCATCAGTAATCTCCTTTCATAAATATACTCAGGGAGATGGTCAATGGCGTGGTTGTAATGCTCCTATTTTTCTTGTTTTATTTACCATACTTACAAAAATTTATGAAATAAGTTAATCCCTGTCATGTAAGTTTAAAAAAAATAAATAATATTTAGGATTTTTCAGTTATATAAATCAATCTTTCATGAAGGTGATTATTTTCAGAAAATAAATTGAATTAATTGTATTGTGCCTTTTAAAAGATTATACCATATTCATATTTGATATAAATATATATTTTTTATTTTAATTTCTTATTTAGATATAAAGCGGCATTAGAAGCAGCTACCGAAGACATCCATGCAAGTGGTGATGTTACCCGTAGAACTTTCCACAGCCTTGGAGGCTCTTCCAAAGTTTTGTCCCACCAAGTACACCGGCCTCCACTCCCATTACTCCAAAATAGTCCCTCTCGAAGAAGCCTAATCTTTGGTTTTCCTGGGTCATATAAATTCACTGACATTACCATTTATTATTCACTATAATATAATATACTTGCTCTACATTTATCCTTCTGAATAGTTTACAGTAAACTGTTGAAATTTTTTTGACTTTGACTTTACAAATAATATGTTTTGAGCCTGTTAATAGAAATGAGAATTACTACTTGATGTGTTGTAACCTTTTTTTAAATTTCATATGCAAATATACAAACGCTGAAAAATTCTAAGAACAAATGATATTGCCTTACTTGACTATTAGTGAACCTATTGTGAATTAATAGATTGTTTTATGGATTATCAAAAAACATTTGTTGATATGTGGGTTGCGAGCACAATGTTAATTGAAAACATTTTCATTAATTCATTAATTTCTCTGAATGGTGTTTCCGAAAAACTGGACTTTTAGATGACATTTGGTAGATTGTCTTTCCTCTTTGAAATTCACCGAAATATCTCCAAAACTAATTGGTCTGATATAATAATGTGAGCAAAGGCCAGTATACCATGGAAAGATATTTTCGATACTCTACGTATCCCTGATAATTGTATCGAAATATTCAATGCGTTTATTTACGTAAAAATATTCGAATATTGGTTATTTTATTTTTTTTATCAACAGTTAATTCAGCACTGGCGTTTTCGTATGCCATTTCTCATAAAATTTAAATGCCATCGTGCGTAGAATTGGCAAGCTTTTTTATTACGTGCACTACTGCATTGTGTAATTAATATCATGTTAATAATTTTTTTATATTTCTTTTAACCTATATAACAGGACAAAGCTCAACTATATCTGTGTTGCTTATAATTCACAATTTTTCTAATAAGTACACACATGTCCTGTTTGAAGTAACTTTATTTAGTTTATGTATTTAAAATGAAATAGTTAAATTTAATTTGGATTTTGTTCATATTCAAAGACTTTATTTGCATTTTTAAAATGTTTAAATTTATGTAAAAATTTACACTCGCTTGTTGCAATAAATTGAAATGGACCATTGTTTTAGTGGCAAATGTACTATTTGGAGTTAAGCTTGTGTAGTGTAATAAATAATAAATTCAAGAATTCCATATAGGGGCCGCTTTACAGAATGGTAAAAACTCTTATGGAAATTTTGATATTAATGCAATATTATCTTGTTAAGATGAATGTGCTATATTAAATAATGCCTGGGTTTCAGCGACTTTTTTAAGCTATTTCACCAACTTTGAATGTGTTCTTAAAGTTTATGAGGCCTTGAAAAAATTTATCGAAGTTAATTCAATAACGCTTTTAACGGTTGTTGTCAAAAGATTTACTGGAAATTATTTATTAGGTTGTTGATGGTAATTAATGCAGAGTTATTAGTGTAGGTGGGCGTCATATTATTATATTTTAATACATAGGTATTTAGTAATATTTATATACTTTTATCTTGTAGTATTTTGAGATAGGTTTCTGATCTCTTGTTTTGATCAATAATCAGGACAGTAAGAGAATGAAAAAAATGTTTTTTAGACCAAGAAAATCTCAAAGTGTTTAAATCATACTAGGTATAAATCTGTAGGTTTGCAATTTTTCTATTATTTTTGCCATTTTGTTTTGTTTTTGTCTTGTTTATTTTATAGCATAGTGTGCTTTGTATTCTCGGAGTTTGATGCATTTTCGAGTTTTTTAACGTAAACTGGTTGGTAGGTATGACAAAAGAGACGGACACTGACTCCTTCGTTTTATGTACTTTTTTGAATAAAGAACTAAATAACTAAATTCTAAATTCACAATCAACATCGAAGTTGGACTAGGAGTTAAAGTATTGATACAGAGTCAATACAAATCAGAAGTTTGTTTGTTTTGTGTTGTATAATAACATTAATGTATAGTGTAAAATGTCGGAGTCGGTAACTTTTGTACCCACTCTACAGCTCTAGTTATGCAACAGTGTTGGAAAATAATTTACCAAGAGTCATGGGGACCTAGTCCTATTTCATTTAAAAAATAATATAAGTGATTGATGTCAATAATTATTGTTTGCTTACAAGTAGGTAAACAATAATTCTAGAGGCTTTTGTTCCTATAATTCTACTATGTATGGAACTGATACTACTTTTATATAGGGTTAATAATTTTGTTTATTAAAGCTATATTTTATTCATAGCAAGCCTGATGTAAAGCCTTTAATATGTGTTTTGTTGTAGTAGTGATTATGGAGTAAATACGGAGAATAGTGTGGATAGGTATAATAGTAACATTTACGATGTTTCTCCCAATTTAAAAAAAGGTTCACTTCCTCAAAACAGGTCATATTCATTTGCAAAAATTTTAAGATAAGGCTAAAATATTCAGCTAAAAAAAATTAATTACTTACCTATCCACATTCCAAATAATAAATAATAATTATAATTTGCCTTTTACATAAGACGCTTGCTTAGTTTACATACTATGTTTGTTTAGACCTAAGAATTTATTAATATCAGTAGTGCGTGATTGTGATTTTTTTCATAATATTCAATATGCACGATACATAATTAGACTATATATTGTGTGAACAGCGTAGTTCAATACATGTTAGTGAAAGGTGTTTAGTACAATTAATGTTAAATTCATATTGAGTGGTTGTAAAATATAAACTAGTTACTAACAACCGAATTGTAATGTAAAATGATTTTTTTAGGCAGTTTTTTGGATTTGTTGTTACTATAATATACTTCCTAATTAAAAGGATTATACATTTTTTTTTTTAATGATTTGCTATCAAAATAGTTTTAAGAGCAAAATTCTCACAGTTGTTTGACATTGTTATGTTTAATTATGTTTGTTATTCTGTATTATTCATATCATATTCACACATTTCATCTATGTAATTAAACATTAATTATAAAAATGGGATCAAAAATATTAATTAGTAAGTTAAATGATAAATAGTTACCTCACTTATGATTTCGCATTTAAAACTACAATTATTAAAAATAGATTTTCCTTTATGAGAGAAATTAATTCAATAATGTTAATTGGAGTATAAATATAAAAAAATAAATAAGTCTACCTCTGGTTCTGTACAACTAAAAACGTATTAGTTAATAAAGAGATTTTAAAGTACGTAATGACTTTCAACTTCCAAACAAATATTACCTTTTTTAAAATTTAACATAATCTTTCAAATTTTATTTGCATATGA
The DNA here is from genome assembly GCA_022494985.1 of Micrasema minimum. Classification (NCBI taxonomy): domain Eukaryota; kingdom Metazoa; phylum Arthropoda; class Insecta; order Trichoptera; family Brachycentridae; genus Micrasema; species Micrasema minimum. The sequence continues at coordinate 93,360 of JAGVSP010001719.1, forward strand.
AGAATTACTGCGGACCGATTCTCTAAGGTTTTAGACACTTCAGCGCATACGAATTCAGTACAAAATCGTATGCGCAGTAGTTTTAAAAACACTTACAGAATCGAAGCGCTGATGTGAGAAAAAATAAGATGTACTTAATTATTTTTAATTACTACAGCTCTATTATATCTGTTATGATAGAGCACAAAAAGCAGCATTGATTTACAAAATATAAACTTTTAATTTCCCCAAAAAACACAAAAACGATTTTGTTTTATTGCGATTTAAAAACAGGCTGAGGAGTTTAAAAGAATCAACTAATTTACAAATATGTCTAACTACTCGAATAGCAAATCTTTTTACAGTTTTTTCCATTTTATCTAATGGCGAACAAGTTATTTTTATTACTTTTTAAGCCAAGTTCAATGTGTTTCATATCTATTACAATAATTTCTTAGGAAGAACTTTTGTCTGTGTTAGGACTTAGAACACATTATATTGCGAATATACCTTAACCTTAAAGTGTTGTTTTATGTTGTAAATGGTTGGAATCTATACATAGATTTTTTTTTAAAATCACCTATTGTTGTTTTAGCAAAATTGTCTTCATAATTTTATTTATTTAACATTAGTAATTTTACATAAATTTTTTTACTCGATGAAATACCTCCTTGGGCAAGTCCCGTGTTGAGGTAAGTATACATTTACAATATATTTTTTTTTTTGTAGTAGTAGTAATATTTATGCAATCTATTTTGGTAGGGTGACTATTTTTCTCAAACCTATCTCTTATGAGTTTAGAGAAAAATAGTTATATTGGCTTTTATAGCCACTTTTTTAAATAAATAATTTAAGCAAATAAATAAAATTTTACGTTTATCTTTCTCTAATTTGTCTTTTAGGTGGGATACAAGTTATAAATTCGTAACAAACTATTTTATAATTTTATTAGGCATACAAATTTTATTGAACTGATATTGTAGTAATCTGGATTTTGAATTTATAAATTTATTGATATTATGTTTGCTTCAATAAATTATTTTCAAATTAGAGTTCGTAATTTATTTCTGGTAAATTGAACCTGTTTGAAATGGTAATAATTTTTTCTCATGTTATTCTTGTACATACATAAAATCTACGAATTTATTATTGTTAAACAAAAAATTTCTTCACTTCATCATAGCCCTATGCATTTTTTTAAGTGCTTGTCAAGGATAAACGGATAGAAGGAAGGATGATATAATATGCATTTTGTAAAGTAGGCTTGATTCATGATAATTTCTTGTGAATGTAGTAAAATAGAATGAAAATACCATCGTTACTTTCCTCTTTTCAATCGGATATAGATATTTCATAGAAAAATCACAATAGTAAAATCTTACAGGAACAAATGTACCTGCCTAATAAAAAGATTTGTTAATCTTATCTATTCTTGTACCTGCATCTTAATTCGGTTTTATAAATTTATTTTGAATGAATTTAAATGAAAGAATTGATCAGTTTCTACCAGGTTTATTTGTCATTTATGATAGAATTGATCCAGTCGGAATGCAGAGCCACCCTAGTATATACTCCGGGTAGCTGAATAATGCCGCATCCCATTCCATAGCTCACCACTCCTTCTAGTATACCATCACACACCATCGGAGAACCAGAATCACCCTGTAAACCAAGCACAAACAATAACATTATTTTCTATGGTGGAAATTATAATTTTGCATAATTTCAACAAATACTTATAATTTTTAAATGATATCAACGATCTGACAACAGGCCCTCAGTACATATTCTGATGAAATAAAATTGAGTGTAAGAATTACATGTGATTTTCATATTAATATTTCATGTGTGATACCTTGGACTGGTACAGAAGCGCAAGATTGATTCTCCTACCTTCGTGTAATAAAATGATCAAGATTCACTGCACTTGGTGTACCAATGCAGTGCTCTATGCACCATTGGGTGCGGATAAGGAAGTAGTAGTAGTATGAAAATAATGTTGATTGAAGTGATCGTATTTGGGTACAGAATGTCCGATAAGGTCCCATATTATAATTGTATAGAAAATAAAATCTTTAGATTGTTCCTGTGAAAAGTTATGCCCGAGTAATACACCGTGTAAAAAACTTGACGTACAAGCGGGAACCAGTGAATCTACATTATATTTGGAGTTCGATTTTGTAGATTTTTTTTTTTATTTGTCCCATAGTTTTCGCGAAAATAGAATACGATTTTTTTTTTTTTCCGATATTTTTTTTCAAATTTTTATAAAATATCATGTTTTTACTTTAATTTTTACTATCCATAAATAAAACCAAATAAATAACAGCATTTTAATATGAATTTGTACAATTTTACGAAAGCTTTTTATGAGAAGAATTTTTTTTAAATTTCAAGTTTAGTTTCAAAAGTCACGTTACACATTTGACTCCATGATGCAAATTCACCAGTTTTCGGGTTGTACTACGAATTGTGTTACAGCGTGTATAAGGTGTAGATTTACGCTTCAGTAACAAATTTTTGTTATTAATTATTTAACGTTTTTTATGGGTATATTCATAGGCACATCGAACTATCATAATTGTTTCTAACATGCATTGGACTAACTGTAATTTAAAATGAACCAATTTTCTGATAATGCGACAAAAAATATGGCGGTCGGGGTGCGGAGCTGGACTTTATAATTTCAGTTCCTTTTCGACAAATTAAGATTAGTGCAAGTATAGTATTCATGGTGCGAACTGTTAGTGTTAGTAGGTTACCCTGGCAAGCATCCATTCCCTTTCCCATAGCGCAAACCATCCCATGATCTGGTTCAGGAGAATTGTATTTTCCCAGAAGATACTCGCAATCATTCAGGGATATAAACTTCACGGTTCCGGCGTGTAGGCTGTTAAAATGTTACTGTTAGATTGCTTATGTCAATCTTTCCATATCCAAATCTTTACACTCTCCTGCAAAAAAACACAAAATAGGATAACATTACCATCACGCCACCACGCTTAAAAAATCCAAAGGATGCGAAACGTTACATTTAAATTATGATTATAATTATTATAATTACTAGACGTTTCTATGGGTTCGGTAATTTTACAGCGAAGAAATAATTTTTTATGCGAATGTTGAATATTCCTGATGCGCACTTTACATAGGTCAGAAAACTGTACATTTCTTTACCCAGTTTGCAAACTGTTCCGTGTAATACAGAAACTGGATGGAATATTGAATGTTTGGCGCGACCGTTTAACTAATAACCTAACAGTTAATGTTTTTCTTGTGTGAAAAAGTATAAGGATATTGATATACATTGTAACAAAACTCGATGTACAAGCGGGTACATTGGTGATTCTAAATCGTATTGTGGAGACGATTGTTGTAATATGAATTTTTAATCAGAGCTTGAAAAATAATTGATTTTTCTTCTGTACAAAAGCTTTATATGTACCTGCAATATTAAGTTAAAATTGTCTCATAATTCTTCAAAAAACAACAGCGTTTTTTTAAAATATAGTTTTCTTTATGAATGGTATTATATTGAGTAATTACGTGTTATTTAATAACAGATTTGCAAAAGAAAGTTCGATAAAAAAAATCACAACGGTGGTACTCATTTTTCTCGAAAACTAATGGGTCGATATCCAAAAAAGATATTCCACAAAATCGTGACTCCAATTATTTACGTACCACTGTTTTTCCCGCTTGTACATTTACGAGTTTTGTTACAATCCTGTATAATGCCTTCATAAGTGCGCATATAAACTGAAAACCTTACTACAAAAATAAGTGTGTAAGTTAGTAAAGTTATTAGGAGTAGTACTATTTACACTGCGTTATGTAACATGTTTTTTTTTAGAGGTGCAAAAACATCAACGTAGGAGTTCATCAATGATGCTAACAGAATCTATAATTGGAAAATTTAGCATAGTTGTTTTTCAATATTATTACATATTATTTTTGATAAAATAAAGGATTAAATGGTGATACCAGATGTCTACTGCGAATATAAAATTTAGCATTATAAAAATTCTGGTATAGGGGGTAAAAGGAAAATTTGTGCGTTACCTACAAAAATGTTTCACGTTTGAATATTGAATTAACATCCTTTTGATTCAATGGCTTCTATTGTGGTTGTGAACTTACACAGACGAAATTATTGTTTTATTGTTCTTATTTTACAGGTATTTATTTATTTAGCTCAACAGGACCAGGAAGTCCCAATCAAGAGGGATAGAAACAATGTCAACAAACACCCAGGCTTCAGAAAAAGGTACATTATTAATTTGTGTGTGTCTTCTGTAGGAATTAACGCGGAACCTCCGTATCGTGCACAAACTGCCCCGTTTAAAGTGAAAACAGTTTGGATTATTGATGATGGTCTGGCGCGAACGTTTGGCATGACCTGTCAGTAATGTTTTTTGGATGTATACATTTAATGTAGTTTTTTTATTGGGTGCTCTTTTAAAATAGTTAAAAAACAAAATAATATATTTTAATTTATTAGCTTTATTAACAATTTATAATATACGAGGAATAACTTTACGAATCGATTCGCGGCTTAAAAAATGTACATACTTTAGCGTGGGGCTTTGTCAGTCCGTAACAGGTTTCTGAAACTAGCTGATGTACAGTTTTCGGTCCCTCCTAATGTGGACATTAGTTATAATAAAATAAATTATGTATTATTATTATTTAATATTTTTAAAATTTAATAAAAAATTTATGGGGATGTTCACCGTGCGGGGGGAATACATTTTACAATTTTATTATTTATTAATCATTCATTAACTCAGTCCTTCCTAGGTTTAGTTTCTAAAATGTGCGAAAAAATTATTGCTTCTAGTGATGATGTTTTCAGGTTGATTTGGGTTGGGACATACGAATGTATGAACCGTATAGACATGTTTTTGGTAGTAACTATAACTCGTCAGTTACTATCCACGATTTCTGTTGAATTTTCGTTATATGGAGACTGAATAGTTAATACGACCTTTTTATATTTGTTATTGAAGGGGTAAAAATTTTTTTCTTCTCACAAAGGTTTTAGATATGTATGGGGGATTAAGTAAATTTGCTAAAATAATATTTTTTTTTTAAACGACGTTTTTAGGATTTGGTTTTCCTTATGGATAGTTTTTATTTTGACTAAATACATGATACATGATAACAATTTTGAAAAATAAAAATATTTGAAAAAAATTCAACTTCGTACTCATTTTTTTTCGAAAACTATGGGTTCAAATGAAAATAAAAATCATCATACAAAATGGATACGCAAAATATTATGTAGATTCACTGGTTTACCACTCTGTAACATCAAGTGTTTTGTTACACCATGTATATATATAGATATTAAGGAACAATCGCGGGTTTTCATGGTTACATGGGTCAAGCATACAAGGAATTCATAGAGAATTAATTATAATATATATGTTATATAAAGAGGTATATTAACCTATAATTGAAGTACATTTAATATATGTGTTAAATACTACGCTTACCTACCTGTTAAGCCAAATGATGCTGGTATGGTAAAAAAAAATATTTTTTTATAAGCATTTCTCCTAGCGAAGGAAAAACTTTCACTAAGTTCTCATTAGGGCCTAATCATGTGCAAGTGCAATCTCTGAAATATAAAAGGGACAACATTTTTGTGAATCTGTACAAAATACTGGGTTATACCACATAATGAAAATTTCATACAGAGACATATCATTGATAACTATAGTGGTTTCTGAAGTTTTCTGGGTGTTAATTTTATTTGGATGTCGATTTTTGTAGTATAACAAGATTTTGTGTACCTATTTTTTTATTTAATCTACTGGTTCTTGTGGATAATGCTTTGATAGTGAGATTTTTTTAATTAATCGAACGGGTGGTGTTCGAATCTCCACTCCGCTACAAGCGAAAGGCTTTATTGAAAATAGTACTTTCAAAATGAAATATGTGCAAATATCATGAGATTACATGGATTTCTTTTTTTCAAAAGCGAAAAATTAATCAAGAAAATGGGAGAAAATCATCATTGAAAGGCAAAGATTTGATCTTGAGTCCACTAGTGTCATGTCAGGTAGGTGCTTTATCCAACTATGTAAGTTAAACGAACCATAATTCTCAGATGGGATAATATAAGAATCAAGATAAAAAATATCATCTTTCTAGCAATATTTACATAGCTTTACAAGATGGTTTTTACGAAACCATATAAAATACTAGACATATATTGCCGTGTATTTGCATGGTGGGTAGTTTCGCAAAGATATTGTCTTTTAAGAGGCCTTCTTTTTTTATTAGAGACAAACGAAGCTTGTAACGAAAAAATCTCATTATTGAAATAAGAGTTTTAAGAAGCAATAATGTAAAATAATAAATATCCAATCTAGGTACTTTAAAAACTTACAACCTTTAAAAATTTTCAGCTGATTCGTATACATAGATTTCGAAACACTGATTCCCAATATACTACTGCTTCTCTTCCTTGTCCGCGCCTAATGGTGCATAGGGCACTGCATTGATACTACAAGCGCAGTAAATCTTGATGATTTGTTAAACGAAGGCAAGATCGCTTCAATATTCTAATATCATGTAGCTAATTTTTCACAAAAATGAGGATTATGGTGAAGAGACCGGACGCAGACGGCACCATTCTAGTGAATAAAAGGAAATAAATAAAATGTAAATGTGTTGTTTATTGTATTTCTTGTCCGCCTCGTGGCATAGAGGTAGCGCATTTGGCTACCGTGCATGAGGTCGCGGGTTCGATTCCCGTAGGGGGTCAACATGCAATATTAATTTATATGTGATTTTCATATTAATATTTCATGTGTGATACCTTGGACTGGTTCTGAAACGTAAGGCTGATTACCTCATATTCATGTATTAAAATGATCAAGATAAACTGCACTTGGTGTACTAATGCAGTGCCCTATGCACCATTGGGTGTAGATAAGGAATAGTAGTAGTAGTATTGTATTTCTTTGTAACAAAAATTTTTCTTTTGAAAAAAAAAAAAAAAAAAGTACACTGAATTCCCAACACTCATCAAGTTGATCAGAAGACTGTTGGTGTCCATCAATAGCCATGTCCATCAAATCCACCTTCTCTGTGCTGGGTTTTCCGTGGTTTTCTCATCATCTCAGGCAGATGCGGAGATGTTCCCTTTGGTCCACACCAAATGTATCCCGCCTGGTCCCAACTCAATATTTATATAATAATCAACAATGATAGAAAATGCACTTGATGAAATATAAACCTTGATTGTTTAATCTTACCTGTCATACTGATTGTGGATGTATATTTTGGAGACGTTGACTTCCCTGTCGCTGGTCAGCCTGTCCCTGCCGGGGTAGTTCTCTAGCTTGACTGTGTAGCTCCTCGGGTTCCCTCGGCCGCTGCTGAGCAGCAAGCAGTGGGCCGCTGTGAGGACCATCTCGCTGGAGACGAGGGTCCCCCCGCAAATGTGCATATGCTCCTTAATGACATCTTTTATGGAGACTGCTATAGGAAATGCACCTGGAATATAAAAAAATTACATGTCTTTTGTCCGCCTCCTTTGTAAGGAACACAGAAGCGAGGCAACGGACACAGGAACCCTTGGTATCCACTGTCATCCAGCAAGAGCGTTTCAGCTGGCTAGGCCATTATTTCGTTTACCTTCCGAGAGCCTTAACCATGCTTGCCTATTTTACAAGGCATCAGGTTCTCGGCGTCCTGGTCGTCTACTGTTGACAATTCGTCGGCAGTTTGGACGTGGACTTGACTTGGGAGTATGCACGGGAGCTGGCGGCCGATCGCTTGACCTGGAGGCAGTTTGTGGAATCCATATGATCCACATAGAGAGCGAATATGGTATGATGTCCGCCACGTGGTGTAGTGGTAGCGCGTTGGGCTGCCATGCATGAAGTCGCTGGTTCGATTCAGGAAGGGGGTCAATGTGAAATATTTAGTGAAAACCTACAAAATGACTCATACCTGAGCATTCGAGATCTCCTCGTTTTCAGATTCTGCGCAAGTCACAGTGGGAAGGTCTTGGATAACCTTCTGGTGTTTGAGCAGCAACTCCTGAAACGCCGGAGTAAAGTGGCAGTCACAGCGCCAGGGATTGTGGCCTAGGAATACTTGTCCAATGTTCGGATTGTGCTGGAACGCATTGTCAAAGGCGTGTGTTGGAAGCTGGAAACAAAGAAAATAAAGAAAATGTTCTTGTCGCTTCCGTAGTTTGATTTATAAAAATAAAAACTGATTTAATATTTATAAAAGTATTTGTACATTTGGGTAAAAACCCATTGTACATTTTCATCCTTATAGCACATTACTTTTTCTTACTTTTTTTTAAAAACTTTTTTTTTGTTGTAAGAAATAATTTTACAGTAGTCCTTATAAAACTAACACAAGTTTTGTCATAAGGTTCTACAGTATATAAAAATAAAAATAAACAAAACTAAACAAAAAGAAAAACAATAAAAAAAAAAAAAAAATTAACAAAATACAAGAAAAATATATGCACATACATACATATATGCACGTGCATACATGCATACATACATACATTATAACATTCTTTCTTCTTTTTTCTTATAGATATTTAACAATTTAGCACAAATCAATAATTAATCAGCATGAATTTATAAAAACCTCTCCTCTGTCAGCCATTCCTTTAAAATTTTAAACTTATCTTTAATTTTGACACAATCCAAGAAATTCTTAGGTAGCATATTAAAAATACGCGGCACTGCATGATGAAGGGTCCGTTTTCCATATTTGTTATTGTGTTTAGGAACCACGAGCCCCCCTTCTCTCATCAGTCTTGTTCCACACTTGGCTAATATTATGTAGATTTTCAGAAACACAGGGATATCAAATCATAAAAACAGGGATTTGATCCGAGTATCATTAGACTCGGAATCCGCGACGCTACCTCTTAGCCACCCGATAAAATATTTAGTAAAATCACAAGTTCACACATTCACAAAACACATTTAAAAAAACCGAAACCGTGTGTTGTAAATTTTAAGACTAACGCGTCTAATACACTAGACGTGGAATTCGTAATGTTTGCAGAACACTCATCGCTAGCAATTGGTTAGTATTGCTAGCAATGGGTTAGTATTGCTAGCAATGGGCTAGTATTGCTAGCAATGGGCTAGTATTGCTAGCAATGGGTTAGTGTTGCTAGCAACGGGTTGTGAATTGTATAGTATTGTGAGTATTGTGAATGAATTCTCGTTTGAACGGAAATAAGTACGAGTATAAAATGTATGAGTCAGTTTGATATATCAAAATATTTCTTCAACATAAAGTTAAATTTCCATAGTAAAAAATGCTCACTTGAGTGATGTTATTCCCTTTCAGACTGAGTACCCTAAAGTAGAGCATCCAGTCAGCTCCTTCTAGCGGCTGTAGACTTGTCACTTGGTTATTGTTCAGGTACACATCAGCTACACGCCGCAGGGCGGGATTCTGTGCCAGTGGACGGACTGAAGAGATCTGAAAGACGAAGAAAATATTATTCGTTATGACATCTACGTATAGGTATATCGAATATATGTATCAAAATCTAAGTTTATACTTGGTTTTATTATACATACTAAATGTATGAACTAGAAAACAAAATAATATACAACTTTCAATTGAGATGTGAATGTTTTACTTTGGTATAATGGAGTAGGTCTTAACAGGCCAATGACAGGTCAAAAGCTGTGTAAATATTTGATAAACTTCCATATTCCGTTCACATACTATAATGTTTATCAATGCAGCTTTCATAAACTGAACATTTCAAAATTTCAGTCATAGTGCATGAAAATAATTATGAATGTAGAAGCAAAAGTAGTGTACCAGGATAGAGTGGTGTGGGGTTTTTATCCTCTCTGGTTACCCATTCGGGAAAATGGCGTGATAGTTGATTGTCAGATAAAAAAAAATGGTTTCCACAGACTTTTCAATAATAAAGATGATAACATGAATATCCTCGGTTTTCTGCATGAGGATTAGTAAAAATCATAAAAAACGTATTTGTGATAGTAAAGACACATCAGAAGATTCAAAATAATAATAAAAACAATGATTAGGTCGGGAATAGGGGTCTTTCACCTTAAATGTAACACCAGGTGGTTTCTTTTTTCACGTGGCTATGTCCCGTTGAGATTCAATGCCTCCTCTAAAAAATTCTCACTGCTTTTAGTTCTACAGTATTAGACGCACTTAGGCAGGTATCAGATGTATCCTTAAATGCCTCATTAATGTCCCAGGTAAAATCTGCAAATCGGAGAATACTCACCATATTTCCATGCAGAAGAAGCACCGTCGTGATGGCAGGGACACTCGCAGGAAACTCCTTCAGCTTCCTCCAGCGACAATCTGTGGTGCTGACAGGAACAAGACTGTCCCATCCTGGGGGACGCACAAGGTTCGTCAGGTAACATGAACACATCGGGGGACACTCTAAACGAAGAGACTGAAAAGTAAAACACTAAAAAGCCACAGAAAAATAAGACTGTAAAGACAATCATGGAAGCGTGTATGTAAAGCGAATGTATGCAAGTGAAGCATGGCGTTGAAAAAAGGACGAAAGTAGGCATAATGCTAATGAAACGCGATCTCTTACGCATGTGGTAAGACTGCATTATGTATGATAGGTGTATCGATGTCGAAATTCGAGAAAATTTGCAAGAGCTTAATAAGATAGAGTATGGAAGCCAATCAACCTTATCTTGGCATACAACAATCTCTTCGAACACATTCATGCATTTTTTAAATCAAATTAGTCTTTCACATGTCTAATTTCAAGGTCTTAAATTTGTTCGTATTTCTACACCCAGATATACCTGCGACATAAATTATTTTAGCCGTTCTTTCATTATATAACTAAATGGACACACAAACCAAATTATTAACCGACTTCTCCAAATACAGGGTCGGTGTCGTTAGTTGGATAAGTCTAATGGGTCGTGTATATATATTGAAAATGCCTGCAAAAAATATAGCCATGTAATTATTAAAATTTGGTATGCAAAAATATTGTTTTGTAAATTCTAAATTTGAGAAATCCAAACTTGGTTCTATTATACTAATTAATTAAATATTTAATTATGTTTAGAACTACAATGTGTTATGTATAATACTACAATGCCCTGACTCGACACGGTCTATCTAGTGAGTCGGGGCCAGATCATTGGCATGGGTTTCTACTGATTGGGTCGCCATCCCATTATTGTGATTATTAAATGTGTGAAATGTAATAAATAAAAATATTGATTCGTTCCATATATCCCATAAGAAAACCCTTTCCTTTATTTTGTCTATAATGTTTTGGTATCGCAGCTTTATGCTCTAATTTCGTCATTTTTTGTCAACTATTTTGTCCCTTTGAGAAGAAATCTGGTAATGAGATTTTCACCTTCAATAAATCCATCACAACATGCAGTGGCTTTCCTCTAAACATGTTTCCCTGGCAGGTCAGATTCTTATAGTCGACTATTCTCTGCTGAGCAGTCACCTTCAGCGGAGAATTCAGATCCGAGAACCATTTTAATTCTTTGTGACTGCAGTTCCATTTGTTATCTGTAAATTATAAAATCATGAGAAATCAATTATATTTATTTGACATACATAGGTTATTCTCTTCCGTTCCTTGTCATGTCCTAGTCTTAGGAAGATTGAGCCAATTTTGACTCAATCTCAACTTGCTAAAGGGAAACAGAATGATTAAAATGTATTAGATAGTGGAAGATAGATACAGCTATCTTTTTTTCACTGCAAATAGGTACAAATGGAACGTAAAGTTTTGACAGTTCTCTTTGAAATAGCTTGTCTAGTGTTAACTTAGCAGGTCTACAATGTGGAAAATGTTATGTTTTGGGTACTTTATTTAGTCAGCGCCAGTGATAAAAATGCATTTGCAAGATTGATTGTATTATCTGCCGCGTGATCCATATTAATTTCTTATATTCAATCCTAATTAAAGCGAATGGGTACCCTCAATACACAAACAAGAATTTTTCTTTGTTGAAGGTTCTTTAATTATTAATGACAATACTCCCATCGCATCGTATCTAAAGAAAAGTATTTTTTATGTGCAAACCAGTTGATATACCTAATTAAAAAATTGTTACGAAAAACCAAAATTTTAACGGATTTTCTTACTCAATAAATAAACGTATTTCAGATTTGAAGCCGAGCTGAGAAGCACAGGATCTATGGTTTCCAAATCGTTTCCTCTAAGGTCTAACTCCCGGAGAGCTGAAAGGCGATGGATGAGGGAGTTTTTCAATGTTAAATTTAGCAATCCGTTCAACCTTAAATACTGAAACAAAAACCCCCCAATTTAAAAAAATTAAGTCTAAATTAAAAGAAAAACACATTTAATATGAAACAGATGGACCAATTTATTGTCCATTAGAATTGTTGGAGATTTTACAAAAATGAAATAATATTTTAAAGGACACAATGTGATATGTGAAATTTACACGAAATTTGCGTTTGCGTAGATTTGTTTTTATTAAAAAAAAAAGTATATGGCATGGAATTGGTCTAATTCTTTTTATTGGTCTTGGGGTTTGTATGTTTTACAAGTTATATAAATACATAATTACTTTTTGAAAGATTTTTAATTCACCTTAAGATGTAGAGCATTTGATGGAAAATCTTCGTTGAAGTGCGTAATAGTTGAGTTTTCTATGGTGAGGTTTCGTAGCGCGGGAAATATGTCAAAAATGATCGAAGGCGGGAAACACTGAAGCGGCCATTGTCGTATTAAAAGATGGTGGACGTCGTGACTGGAAAATCAAAACATAACTTGAAGATCAATAGATATTATTTGTTTTTCAGTTTAGCGAAACAATCAGAGGCTGCGTGTGCATATATCGAGTAACACAATGTGGTCGAGTAATTTATCTAACAAATTTTGTAAGCAGTGTTGTTAGAATATTCTAAACCTACAAATACGTTTTAAAAAATATAAAACCTAAAGATAATAAAACCTAATAAAACTTGATAAATTATTAATGAATTATGATATGAATCACCGCTTTATTTTAAATATTTAAAAAACCTGAATTAAACACGTAACATTCAATTTACATTAATACAAAATTTAACCACACAAAAGAAAATAGTGGAATAGATAATATTTTTCATACTTTTCTCCTTGTAATAATTCACGGTCCAATCCTCCAGTGCATACAACGCTGTAGCTTCCATATGTATTAGTACTGGTCGTGCAGTTTCCTTCAAGAAACGGTCCAAATACGTAGAATTTTTCATCACGATCATGGTCTAGGAACCGGCAAGGATTTGTTAAGGAGTTGTCCTCGTCCGAGATCTGGTTTCCTAAACTCTCCGTGGAAATAGCGGGAGAATTCCAAAGAATTGTAACAAAAACGAGTTTCAGAAGTATCCTGTAATGTAACGATATGCATAATATTAAAATCTGCTATAATATTCACTATTATCAAATTTGATTTTTTGGTTCTATTTTTTAAATTTATTTAGTGACAGACGCCTTATCAGGGCATTGTCAAACTGTCTAGTTGGATTTAAACAATATGGAGTTCTATACAATAAATGCCAACCCAATAAATTGAAATCTACTGGTTTTTTATCAATCTACATTTTTTGACACATGTTTGTAAAAAATATTTCAGTTAGACTTAAATTGGACCAAAACAATTAGTATTTAAATTCGCCAATTTTTTTGTTTGCAGTGATTCATTGTTCTATTAATGGTCGTACCGAAGGTAGAAAAAAAAATCGTATTTTGCCCTATATTTATAACATGAAACCAAGTTAGCCTCGCATAAAAAATGTGACGCTAAATTTTTAACTAAGTAGTAAAATATCTCTTTATAATTTAATATATATTCATAATTTATATTTTATAAGATAATTATTTTTATTTTGCTCCCGCCTTAAGTAATCCAGAAAAAGTATAAAAATCGAGATGAGGGGCTTTTGTTTATTTTTTCCATAGAATTCATATGAACTCATATTTTCCACATTAACGCAGTGTTTTGGGGATTTTCGTTTAATTCCAAAACAGTTAACATAATTTGTACTTAATTATTAATATACTTTCTTGTTTCGACTCAGTGGAGAATTGAACCTGGAGCATCGTGCGTGTTGGTTTAACATATTATCACTACACTACATAAGGCAGAAAAAACTTTGGTAAATTAAAATCCAAATAAAATTTTCACCGCATTCAAATTATTTGAATTTTACACTTGAATTTACTTGCTTTTAAAATTTGGCTATAATATGGACAAAAAGTTGCGTATACACACACACACACCATAAAATAAACAACTATCCTGTTATTTGATTAAGTTTTATTGAATTCTATCTTTGTTTTGTTATTTATACACACTTGATTTTCCGAAAAAAGTAAACATTATCATTATTTTATACTTTGTTTTAAAATTACATTTTGTCATTTTTTTGTTATCTTTTGACACTACGTCGTATGACTTTACTCTGACGAGATTCACACCTGCTGGTATAGAAGGAATGATATTTACTGGAGGTTAGGTCATCAAACACAGCCTCCGAGAGATATGAGATCTTGATAACAGATCTGATTTCTAAACAAATAATGCACTGTTACCAAAACAAATAAAGCAATGAGATAGAGGGTAGGATAGAATGAAAATTCAGAATTCATATTATCTGTAATTATTAGCTTTTTAACCGCTGTTATTGCATGTCGTATTACAATGATCACAATTAAAAGATGATTATAAAAATTACAAATTTTTTTTTCAAGCCATGAGTTTTGTGGAATATTAAAAAAAACTGCATTGATCAAAATTATTGTCTTATTTTCTTTGATTGTTAAGGTTTGCGTCTTGGTTGTTATTGTACATACATAAGTTATGATGGAAAATCGTTCAAAGATGTCTCTAGTGACCGTGAATTTTCCTATCTATAAGATAATAATAAACATTCCACACCAAACTGTTTCTGTTTACATTTATGCAATTTCATTATTTAATCACACCATCGATTAATTAATAAAAGAACTAAAATATGATAAAATCCTTTTTTACAACTCAATTTACAAAACAGTGTAAAATTTCCTGAATTTACAAATTACTGAATGTTAAATTGTTTGCTACAAAATTTTTAGTACCAGAATGTTTAATTATATTAAAAATATAAAACTTTAAATAGGTGTAAAATAAAAAATATTGGTTCACCAGAGATTAAAAATTTAAGGGCAAAAATATAGCTGCTTTTTATCTCACTGTGTACCTTCGTAAATATACAAAAAATAATGTTAAAACCTTCTCATAAAATAAAAATATTTATTATACTCGGCACCACAGAGCCTATAAACACGGCATAATAACCCAGAAAAGGATTATATATGAAAAAGAAACATCTGATTTCTAGCAGTTAGAATATAAATATATCTCAACTTTCATCGTAAGCACTATTCCATATCCGCTTCTATATAATATAATATGTGGTGGATATAGATTTCACAGACCCCCTTCAAGCTAAGACATCGTGCGTCAGTTTACGTACGTCTTCCCATGTAAGGTCCATGTCCTATAGCTCCGACGTAACTTTTACGCCGTCGAAATAATTATCCTGGAATGAGAAGAACGAATAGGTACTCTGGTGTTTTTTATTTTATGTAATTGTTATTTCATAATTATTTGAAAACAGTGATACAAAAATGAACAAATACACACACCCCATCAACTTTATAATCTTTGCTCGATATTTAAAAATGGCACAAAACCGAGATCGGCTTAAATATTATTCAAATCCAAAAAAAGATTGCGGTAACTTATTGAATGTTTTGTTGAAGTCCTTCGCTGTAGGATGACAAATTGGTGGCAGGGGATGGGCAGGGGGAGGGGGTGCGGGGGAGGGGAGGTCAGAGGTGATCAATCATCCGATACGAAACTCGAGAATGTTTTGGAAATGGCACCGAGCCGGCTCCATGAAGCCTAGTTTAGATAAGTAATACATATTGTAATAAAACCAAATGCGTTTACTTAAATCGCCTAAAAGGCTCCGGTTCCTCGAACCTTCGAGAAGCCCCTTTCTATATATAGGCCGCCGGCAGCAAGCGGGAGTCAGTCGGAAGAAGTAACTCGTGATTAAGTGGATTATTATTATTATTAAAATACCCATTAGTCTACATATTAGTCTACAAATAATACGTGTTGTGACTTACTGATTAGTGTAAATAAGTTGTTGGTATCTTAAGAGCTCCCGCAGACTACAGACTTTCTATCGGCCGATACTTTAATCGTGTTGGGCTGCTAGCGCGCACACTGGACCAACAAAACAGTCGGGTTGGTGATGAGTGCGCGACCAGAGAACAATCGGCCGACTGCGCTCGAATGATTTGCTAGTTAATAAACGGCTTTTTAAAAGAGCGGTCGCAATGAAAGTTGGTACAATATTGTCAAGAGAAGTTATTATTGCTTTTATACTACGAAAGAGAAGGATTAAGAAGAAAAACCGAGAGTATTGGTTGCATCCCATCCACAGTAATAAATTATTGAATGAAAAATTGTACACGATGCATTCCATTACTAGATACCCCAAAAAAAAATTCGAATGAGGATAACCAATTTGAATGAACTTGTCACATTGATTGAACCAGCAATAGGAAAGGAGGATACACACCGATCAAATGATCGGCAAGTGTGCGCGCGTGGAAGAGCGCCACACTGATTTAGCAATCGGCCGATAGTTTACCGATATGATAGTTTGAAGGCAATTGTGAAGCCTATTAAACTCAGCAATCGACCGATACCGGATCGTTGTAGTATGCGCACTTGCATACATCTTCATACTAATTAAAAGCCCGACTAACTATCGGCCGATTGAAAGTCTGTGGTCTGCGGGGGCTCTAACAGAGACAGAAGCTCTGGAAACATTATGTTAAATAAATTATGTTTAAAATAAATAAAGACTGATCATCTTACCTGCTTGTAACAAATGATTAAGATTCACTGCACTTGGTGTACCAAATTGGGATAAATAGGTATGTAAAAGGCTTTCTGACTCTACTATTAGTAACACTGCTACTTTTATGAGCGGAGATTGGCTAAGGCGCCTATGTATATCCCACCTAAACTAGGCCTAATGTTATTATACTCTATTATGTACCAGGACGTTGTCTCCCTTGCGGTTGAGTTGCTGCGGGTAGTGATACCAGACTTATGTTCCATACTACATTCCGTATTCAGTTTTTATAGTAAGTGGTCGCTTGTCGGACGCAGCACAGGAGTGGGGGAAGCGATCGGCTAGCCATTGGTCCAACGATGTGCGGACAAAAATGACTTGAAATACTTGGTATTTTGCATCATGATTTACACACTAAATACATGAATACACTACATATACCCTGTTCACAGAGTCAAGAGCACCGTTCTCTCCCTCTCTCCTCCATACGAGTCGGAGGCGATGCAACGAAGTATGGAGGAGAGAGAGAGACAGCGGTGCTCTTGACTCTGTGAACAGGGTATAAATACATGAATACACTAAAAGATGCATTAAAAACCAATTTTTCAAAACCTTGTTTTTTGAAAGCGTTGATATCATAAATGATTTAGAGTCTATAAAACAATTTTACTAGAGCTATAAAATATCGATGTGATTTTAGTGATTCTCAAAAAGCCAAGATTTATGATGGCGCACTTGAATTTTTTTCAATTTTCCTAACATCGATATAAAAATGTAATGTAGGTTATAAAAATAAGCAATTGGCTGCCAGTTACCGCTTAGTTTGTGAAATCCATATGCTACACATGGCATGGAGTAAATAAACAATAAATAATATAAAAAGTGAATAAAAAAACAAAGTGATTTTTATTTTATTAAAAAAAGTTAAAAAAATAAAACGACTTTTTTCAAACCAATTTCAAGCTTACTGACGTTGCAAAAACAAAATAAGCTGCATTTCGATCCGGAATTGTATAATATTCCAGATACGTGTACCTACACGAAAGCTTTTGGAAGATTAACCGTTTTACAAAAGCGCATCGGCTGTTGCTAGGATTTCAGTGATTCAGTAAAAATCGTTTAAAGTAGTCCAGTAGATATACAGTACTTACCTATACATACATAATACGTGTGTACCGGTAAAAAAAAAGTGTGAGTGTATTGGCTTAAGTGCTGGAGTTTTTAGACGATGGAATGGGTCACAACCATACATAAGGGTTAGTACCAGAACTCCATTATGAACTGCCAATTTAGCCTCTTTTGATAAGCACGTATTAGATACGACCGATCTGCTATAATTTCAACATTAGTGCACCTATCATACATAGTTTTACCACACATTCGCCCGAGAGATCGCAATTCAACCGCATTCAATCTACTTTCATCCTTCTTTTTCCAACTCCACACTTCGCTTCCACACATAAGGGACGGTACCAGAACTCCATTACTCCAGACAGAGTGGTGTGGCGTTCTATCTTCTCTGCCTACCCCTTCGAGAAATGGCGTGATGGTTAGTTAGTTAGTTTTTGTTCAGTTGTTTAATGTATTTTATTAGATGAATAGACATCCCCCCTCCATTGAGACCCTGACCGCGGATGCACGGGTGGATGTCTGGGATGGGGGGCCTGGCGAGGCGGGATACCGGTCTCCACACGGGTGGTTGTAATTACTAATAAATAATGATCGGGGTAGAAACTTACATCCCTACCACTGTTAATTTGGGCCGACTCTGGTTGGTTTGGGTGATGGAAACAATGACAATTATAATACATAAGCCGAGACGGTAGTAGGGGTACAATGAAAGCATTTGTTCGCGTACATAATCGTAAATTCATCCGTATTTTTATCACACTAACAATCTTAAAATCGCGGTTTAGCTTGTTGAAAAAATCGGTAGAGTTGGCTGGACTGAAAAAAGAGACTCAATAGTCTTTAAAGCAGTCTAGGGAAAGGGTGGGGCTTTCATTGTAGATGAATAGACAGCGGTGTAAAGAAATTTTTAGAAAATTTGTATGGAAACGCCCCTTCTAGTGAATTCTTTTTCGAAGACATCCACCCAAACCAAAACCACGATTAAAATTTTTGACAGGTGTTCGGGACTCGTGATTTAGGCAAGACTTGTGCTTAGAGAGTAGAGAAACTTGCAAGAAACTTACACATGAACAGCCATAAATTACTAGGAGGGTAGTAATACCCCTGGGTTGATGAACTCCTCCGGAGATGGCCCCGAAAGTGAGAACTGTCGAACAAAGAAATTTCACGAAAGTCGTGTGACTGCTAGCTGGACTTATGATTGAGTCGTGCGACTTCAAAACCGCTGGCGAATAGTTATTTCAACAATATTTTATTTTATTTTGTTACGGAACAATAACAGACAAAAGGACACTAAATATAATACAAAAAAAGATAAAAAATATACCTAGGTAGACTAATTGCCCTTTAAAACTGTTCACATCGTGCTTAATCGAATGACCTCTTGAACCCATCTACAAAGCTTCCGAAGATGTCCATACCTTCAGTGCTGTCCCTGTGTATTACACTGTACTCTCTGCACATACGAGAGAGAGGATTGTAATACCCTGTATTGGAGGAAAGCGCTCAACTCTGAACATGTCTGGATTACATAGTCGTAAATTGGCACGCAGACCGATTTCGCTTATTAGCGTTGTGTCAAGGTGACTATTTATAATTTTATGCAAGCAAGTGAGATCGATTACTTTTCTCCTTTTTTCTAAACTGTCTAGTTTAAAGAAATGTAATCGTTTTTTATAGTTGTGTAATCTGCGACTCACTCCAGATCTATAGGCAAGAGTTCTTAAGAATTTGGCTTGTACCGATTCGATTTTATCTATGTGAACAGAATATTGGGGACTCCATATTAGGGTGGATTGATTTCTATTTTTTCGGAATTTCAATATCTACCTATGCGGAAAAGATGTTCTATGGCCTGGAGATTAAGGGAAAAATATTTTTAATTCGCCGCAAGGCTGTTGAAGTTTAGGTATTTAAGCATTTTCATAGCAGAATGAAAACAAATGTTTTTTGTTAAAAAAAAAAAAATTTACGTATTTTTTTTTTTTTATTGCATAGATAAAATACAAACAAAATGGATACAAAAAAATAAAAAATTATGATATCAACGGCTTCCAAATTATAGTTTTTTGAAAAAACGTATAAAAACTCATTTTGAGCATTTTCATAGTAGTATTAAATTATGTTTTATTTAAACAAATAAAAAGATACTGACAATTTTCAAAATTTTTATACAAAGAAAATACATAAAAGCAAAGAAAAAAAAAAAAACATGTAGTTAAATGAGCAGTTTCTTTAATTATTATAGGCATTTTTTAAACGTAATACAATATTACATTTAAAAAATTTCTAAGGATTATTTGAACATTAATATGAAATTTACAAAATTATTATTCAAGCAAAAAGTATTAAAGAAACGTTCAAACTCAAATGAAATAGATACAAAAATAATAATATGTTGAAGTTTAGCCGTTTCTACTTAATCACATTTAAAAATGTTTTAAAAAAAAACCATCTACATCACAGTGGACGATAATCGCACTTCGTGTTAAAAACTGGCGTAAAATTACGGAATTTTAGACGGTTTTTAATGAAGTCCTCTATTCTGTGATTTAGAGGACTTCATTAGGACCGCAGATAGCACCAGAAGCTTCCGTGACGATTTTTACCATCCTTTTAGTGGCTTGCTGTGGCACAGAAATTACTTGAAAGAAGGTAATACGGCCTCTTGAAGGATTGACGGATTTCCGATTGCCTCGTAAATCATCACATCTGAAAATGATACAGTCAGTGGAGGTTCTGTTATATTATTCCACCTAATCAAATCCACATAATCCGTTGCGGTAAAATCAAAATCTGGTAGGTAATTTGAATATTCGGATATTTGTTTCACCTATATTCTGATTTGATTTTCTGGATTTTAGGAATCTTCTTAGCGCCAATTCCCCTGATATGTTTTCTTTAATCAGCCAACATAGATATAAGGACATGCTCGGGGAATCCAATAAATCCTTTTCTTTTTATAACAGGATCAATAACCCTTTTAAATTCTCTGGACAAATATCTCGATAAAACAATGGATTGATGCAAATGCTGTGCACCATTAATGATTGAGGGTTTTGTCTTTTTGTTGAACCACATGGGTGCATACACTTTTACGATAAAGGTGGTTAATGTCACTAAAGCCTCGGATGGATTATCGTGAGAGACACTTACAGTCTGTTGTTTGATCGCTGTTGTAAAAAAGTTACGTCTTACTTTAGTTAAAAACAACCGTGGGTAAGATGTCCAAAGTATAATTACTTCAGAATGGGTTGCAAACATCGTTGATTTTTACTCAAAATTTCTCTGTTTATGTTCCAAAACTAAAATAATGAAAAACTTCTATGGAATGACACGAATTTCATAGTTTTTTTTCTATGATTTCCAAATTTCACACGTAAAACTTTTGGGTTGTTGCGTAGTGTCTCAAGCGATCATGCGCTGTTAGATGGCCGTAGCTCGTTTTTTAAACTTATACACACAAATACCCTCCAATATCGGCGCTTTATTTTTTTAACCAATGATTTCGAATACATCTTTTAGAGCCCGTAGGAGTATCTCAGTTCAAACAATTTCACTTTTCAGTATTTATTGATAAACTTTAACTTTTACTTTAGATTTTTAACTTTTCGTTTGATCAAACATTAGAGGACCCTTACAGTCTCAGAATCCTGTTCGCTGTTGTAAGCCTTCCAGATTGGCAAATTTTAAAGGGGCCCTTTCAAAAACACTTTCACTACAATGTCCACATTTAATAGTGAATTGTATTGCATGTCTAACAAATACCGTTGATTGGTGTTTAAGTCCTTAGGTTTATTATTTCCAGGATTACATTTTGATTGGTGTGTGAATGAAAACTGGTGGTATTTTTTCGCATCCATCTAGCAATTTCCATATTTCACCCGTAAAACTTTTGGGCCCTGTTGTACGAGTAGTTCCATAATAAATGCGCAAAAAGAAGATGACGTAGCTCGTTAGCGTGTAACTGACACACAAGCCACTGTAGTGGGCGCTTAAAAATTAATGCAATATTTCGAATGACATCTCTTTTGGAGCCCGTATTGATAGCAGTTCCATCGCATTTAATTGCAACCAGCTTTGTAAGATTGATACTAACGTCAGACAAAAACCGTAGTACGTGTTCTCCAATTATTCTTGCGCTTCCGACCTTTAGAGATACATGGCTAATATAATTTGAGTTAGGTTCTTTCACCGGACTTAGGTGTTCTTCATGTATGACTTTTCGTCTTGTCTTTGCGTTTATCAAAATATAAACCAAACAGTTCATAATCAGCTACAGCTGGCTGACATTAAAAAGCGGTATTTTTGTATCTATTGCATTTAAGTTTTTTCTTTGATACTCTTTTTACCGAATGTAATATTTTTTTCTTAAAAAATAATTTTAACAGAAGGTATCATATAAATGCTCAAAAAATATAAAAGTAATAATGTAATACGTTTAAAAAAATATTTATAATTGTTAAGAAACTGTTTATTAAAACAACCTTTTTTGTTTCCTTTGCTTTTATGTATTTTCTTTGTATAAAAATATTGAAAATTGTCAGCATCTTTTTATTTGTTTGAAATAAAACATCATTTAATACTACTATGAAAATGCTCAAAATGAATTTTGATACGTTTTTTCAAAAAATTATAATTTTGAAGCTGTTCATACCACATTTTTTTATTTTTTGTATCCACTTTGTTAGTATTTTATCTATACAATAAAAAAATAAAAATACAAAAAATCTTTTTTTTTTTAACAAAAAACATTTGTTTTCATTCTACCATGAAAATGCTTAAATACCTAAACTTCAACAGCCTTGCGGCGAATTAAAAAGTAAAAATGGAATTTTTCACTTATTTTTCCCTCAATTTCCAGGCTATAGAACATCTTTTCCGCATAGGTAGATTTTCATAACATCAATTTTTTTTTTCTCCATACAACGCAAATAAAATATTCTACACTTGTGTAACCACTACCCACGCAGTGCCATTTGCACCATTGGGTGCGAATAAGGGAATGAATTAATGAAAAGTTATAAAATGTTCGGTGACAATAATTCCCATTTTCCTAGTATAAGACCCCTGCCTCCCTCGCCTCGCCTCCACCCCCCACCCCCTGCCAAACTGTAATATATTGGGTGACGGGCCCAGGTGTCGGTTCTGATACTTCAATCAATTTAGCAAAATTCTACAATAATAATAAAACGGGAAAGTTATAAAACTCGACAGGCGAGCGTGACGTAGTTGACTACGCACTTAATAGACAAAGGAAAAGAACGACACAGGTTGGAACTTTGTAATATTCCATCGCCCATATCTTGGACGAGAGTACATTCACTTTATCAATTTATCGATTTATTCTCCAATACGCAAAGGAGTGGAACTAATTGGGGGCTATATAGGGGTACAATAAACTTTGTTCGCGTAATAATCGTAAAATTTACCGTATTTTTTCACACTAACAATCTTAAAAAGCGGTTTAGCTTGTTGAAAAAATCGGGAGGTTGGGTGGGCTGAAAAAAGACTCAAAGCTTTTAAAAAAGCTAGGGAAGGGTGGGGGGTTATTTGAGAATAGACAGCGGGAAAGAAATTTTTAGAAAAATTTTTATGGAAAACGCCCCTTCTAGTGAATTTTTTTTCGGAAAACTCCCCACCAAACCAAAAACCCCCCGATTAAAATTTTTTTTACAGGTTTTCGGGGGTCGGTTTCAAAACTTTTGGCTTTGGAGAAAAGGAAAACTTGCAAGAAACTTTCCCCATGAACAGCCCTAAATTTCTAGGGGGGGTATAATACCCCGGGTTTTTGAACTCCTCCCGGGGTGGCCCCCAAAAGGGGGGCGTCGAAAAAGAAATTTCACGAAAGTCGTGTTTTGCTAGGGACTTTTGATTTAGTCGGCGACTCAAAAAAGGCGAATATTTAAAATTTTAAAATATTTTATTTTATTTTGTTACGGGAAAAAAACAGACAAAAGGCCCTAAAAAAATACAAAAAAAGATAAAAATTATACTAGGTAACTAATTGCCCTTTAAAAATGTTTCCATCTTTAAGAATGACCAACAATAATTTTTTGAGAATGTGACTACACACAATGCTAAGTAAAATAACACCAAAACCCCTCTAAAATTCCGAAATTCCAAAAACCTCAGTGCTGCCCCGTGTATTACACTTTTTCTCTGCACATCAGAGAGAGGGTTGTAAAAACCCGTATTGGAGGAAGCGCCAACTTGAACTGTCTGGATTTTCATAGTCGTAAAAGGCACGCAGACCGATTTTGCTTTTAGCGTTGTGTCAAGTGACTATTTAAAACAAGCAAGCAGTGAATCGATTTCTTTTTTCCTTTTTTTTTAAACGCTAAATTTTAAAAAAATGTAATCTTTTTTATGTTTTATCTGCGACTCCACCAATCTAAGGCAAGAGTTTTTTTAAGAATTTTGGCTTTTACCGATTCGATTTTTTCAGAAACAGAAACTGGGGACCATATTTTGAATGGTAAAACGTGTCGACAAGTTATACCCGCTGCTGGGCTTAATCTATTATTATTGACACTCAACGAGAAGCTGGGAAAATTGGGGAACAATAATGAAGATTTTTAAATTTGCTTTGCCGCTTCCGAAAAAAATTTCAATCAACATATCAAAGTATGGCAGCAAAATTAAGGAAATAACCCACCCAAAAAATTTTTAGAGCCCCAACCAAAAGTTCGAAAAAATTCCTTTTAATTTTTAAAATTTTT